>JAQFVV010013625.1:0-91333 GCA_028023455.1 Epiperipatus broadwayi | reverse complement strand
ATATATTGTGACCCTCTGAATGGGCACAAGGGATTGAGATACTTTGTATCTGTAGTGAATAGTTGTATTGTATTAAAAAAAATGAAATAGCCTTAGAATTTTAAAAATTTTGCTGGAAATTGTTTAAGGCTTTCGATGTTGATTGCTTATGCATTTGATTAACCACTTTATAAGCATTTATTATTATTATTATAGTTAATGAAGTATTTAATGCAGGAAAGAGGGGTTATTTATTATAGGAATTGGTATATTTTGTTAGGAGGAAGCAAAGTTATTTTATTTTAGTGTAGTATTGGATTAAATGATTTCTTAATCCTTTATTCATTGATACCTATCCTTTTGTCAACATTAATAGCCATTTCAATTATATTTAGTCAAGATAGTTTAATATTTAGGTTGCAGTACATGTGCATGCATGTATGTCTGTATTGTGTTTCATTTCATTTTCATCTTTTAATAACACTAAGCAATAGTACATTTAACATGAAGACATTTAAATTACAGTAATTATCTTTAATAATTTAACAAATATATATATTTTTTCCAATGATTAATAGATATTTGGATCAGTGGATTATTTTACAAATTAAATAAATTATTAATCATTTTTGTTTAACAGTTAATTAATATTCATTTCTTTCAAGTTTGTAAAAGTTATTTTTTTATTATTTTTTTTTGTCTTGATTTAATTGTAAAGATAAGAATTTTTTTTTAAAAGAAAAGATTTCTTGCATATGTAATGAGCTTAAGTGCAAAAAGGTGGGGATTACCCTTTTTGATGGGGGGGGGAGATGTCTATTTAACAGATAGTTACTTTAGATTAAAAATTGCTCATTATTGTTGATAATTGCAGCCAGTATATTGTTCTTCTCCACTGTAATAAATAGATATTTCTTCTGGACGGCAAATTAACTTTACAAAAATCTTAAAGTGAACTTCAAGAAAGGTCTTCATTTAACATGCAAGGCTAAAAATATAAGAAGGTACATCGGTTTTCATTTCTATACCTCATTTAAACGTTTGAATTAATCATCTTTTGCTTATTGCTATTTTTAACATGTATATCTATAATATTAAGCTTGCGTTACTTTATTTATTTATCATTAAGAAGGAAGATAGAATGCATGAACTTTATAATCATATAACTAATCTACTTGTATCTTATTATATTGTTGGGAAATGTGTGCAGAACATTTTTACAGAATTTATTTTAAATTTTCATTATATCTTATATCATACTTCTACAAAAGTTAAATTAAAATTAGAGGATATGTGTATTTTAAAGTAACATTCTATACCTAAATTCATTATGGAAAAATGACTTTATTTATTTATTGAGAGTTCTTAAAATAATATGTGCTTTTATGAAAGAAATAAAATGTGAATTACCCCAAATAACTAAAGGATACTACTTATTAAATATATACTTAAATCGGATGGAAGGACGGGAATGCAGTATATTTCTGTTCTCTTCGATAATAATGCATTATGAAATAAGCTATTATTTATTTGTGGAATTATCAACGTATTAAGACATACTAATTTGCAATGTTTAAAAATAACTATGTGTATGCTAGCGTATAAATATTGGAAAAATAAATGTTATTCAAGAAGTCTATAAAAGATAATTGTTAATTTAAAAACTACTATGGAATGAGTTAAATAATTGATACCAATGTAGCTAAAAATGTCTTTCATATTTCCGTCATAATAAAAATTGATTACTTATGTGTGATGTAGTAAGCTCAAGTAGCTACGCTAGAACATTGGAGATACTAGATCATGTTTACGTTATGATTATTTTTTTTTAACTTACAGAAATTCATTTTATGTTCGAACTCAGTTTGGAATCTATCTCCATAGCGTTCAATAAACTTGGAGGAGGACTTTGCAAGTGAACTTTTTATTTTAAGTCAAAAAAACGAATGACTTTTGTTTCTTTATTTTTTTTTTGTCATCATCAATGTATATGATAGATAGATAGACATATTTATTATTATGTTTTGTTTATAATTTTGGGCTGTATGAACTCCTAGATCGTCTCGGAAAGAGTACTCACGAATGGTGGATACGTTGGTAAAAAATTGATTTTATACAAATATGTTTTATTTTTCTTTTACGAAGGTAAAGGAAAGAAATATATATATATTTGTTTTATTATATTGTTAGAGAGAGGTTTATATTTATTTTTGTATATTTTCTTATCTCAAAGTGAGAATTCTGGCCTCTAAATCAACGAACCTATAATAGAAATAGTCTGCTAGAAACGGTAAAGAAACCTTGTTCGTAATAATTATAACTATCAAATTTTAAAAATAGTTTAAAGTTTATTCTAAATTAAAAGTTATACCTTAATGTATTATTTAATTATCATGTTGCTTGCATAATATACAACTTGGAATTGATTTTTTTTTTCCATATATTCTTATTCATGTGTGTGTGTGTGTTTTGCGCAATTATTACATTTGCTTAGTGGAGATGTCAATTTATAGATATTTTATGTATAAATTTCAGTTGTCGTATTCCAAAGAATTGAATGGATTAGTAGGTTATCTGTAGGTATTTATCTGCCAGCGTGTATATATAATGTTAGATATGTAGAAGAGCTTTGGGAATGGAAAGTAATCTGGATGTGTTCTTCTATGTTGTAGGGATAAGAGATTTTGCCTGTGTAGTATTTTTAATAATTTTCCATGAGTAGAGCCTAGTTTATATTATATGCGTATTATGAAAGGATAGTTTTGAAGTTAAGTGATGTTTTTCTTATAGTCCTGGTGCTGAGGAAAAAAGTCCCACACCAATAGTGTATTTCAGAATTAGATGAATTATTGTAGAAGTATTAAGTAAGAGTTTATTTGCTCCTCATGTGAATTTCCCTTGGAACATGTAGTTTGTATAATCATGAAAAGATAGCTCTGTGTTAGTTAATATGTGGCCAGATTAATAGTTAAATTAAATTCTTGATGGGATATTAGTGTCTTATTTGTTGGCTGGTCTACGACATTGTCCGAAATGAAGTAATTGTTTGATATTTTCTTAATGAATGGATAGTATGTGGAAAAGATTGTTTTCTATTATTGTTGCTTGGACACACACACACGCGTAATATAAACAATATCGCGGATATAAAAGTATAGAGTTATTGAAATTAAAAACGGGAAATATATGTTTTTTGAAACATATTATATTCATTTAATACAGAGTTATAAATCATCAAACCATCAGAATGATTTATTGTTATGTGTGAAAGGTATATATAATTAAAAATGATTATTTAATTAGTTAGAGAAAGTTGCTTTGTTGATGGCCAAATATGTTTGTTTGATTTATTTTATTAATCAATAGAATATCTTCTCATAAATATTTATTGTGCCAATAATATATATTATTTAGTTAATGATATGTTTAAATGAAACGCTAAGCAAAGCAGGTATTCAAAGTTAGAATATTCAAGTTTTGTTGTTAATTTTGATTTCAAAAAGGTATAAATAATGTAATATAATAGGGATAATCCCAAACTGATGTCCAAGGTTTGTTTGAGAATTTAAAATTATTAAGACAAGCAGTCTTATTGTAAATAAGTATATTAAATTAAATTTTCAGTATAATAAATGATTTGTTTATTTATTTATTAAAAACTGTGTCTTAAGTTATTCTTGTATACATTTGTGTTTCAATTTCCACATCTCCACATTTCATACATCTATTATAAAATAGATATATTATTTTATAGTTTTTTTTTTTGTTTTTGTTTTTTTTTTTATTTAAAAAAACTATATTTACATTTGATTCAGTACATACATCGTAACAATCATTACTTTAAAAAATAAATTAAGTTCAAATGTATCAAGTAAATTACATTATCTCCACCTTTCATTTAATCAGTGTTCTGTAAGTGCATTCAGCTCCACATTTCACACCTTGTAGGAACATAACCACCCCATACCAATAAAAACGTTTTTCTTGGCCAAAATTTCAAACCTTTATAAAACATGTCATCCCATTCTTTTTCCATTTTTTTTTTCCAATATATCTTCTTGTTATCAAAGATGAGAGCACACCTAGATATCCATATTGCTCTCATTACATGCACAATAACTATGGCATTATGAGGCTTGAATAAAACAATGTTTTCTTTAAATAAGAGTCTTAGATTCACAATAGGCTTATGAAAGACCATAGATCTCAAATCACTAAAGGCTGTACATTCCTCCATCAGGTGAAGAAAGGTCTCGTCGGATCTGTTACAGCATTTGCATAGAATATCCAGGCCCATTTTCAGCCTTTGGTTTAAAAAAGTGGTGGTTGGCAAAATTCCATTTATCAATCTGAAAATAAATTTCATAACAGACTGCGATGTACAAATAGATTGGAAATTTTTTAGAATTTTTTTTAATGAGGCATTGAGCCAGGAGTTTTCATTAGAAAGCTCTCTATTTTTTAGCTCTTTATATTTTAAATTATCTAAGGTCTCTAAGTTTAGATCATCCTGGATATCCCTGTATGCAATCATCATATCATCAAAATAAGATACTCCGTCCGACCCCAGGTTAGAATCTACATTAATATTCTGTGTTAGCGGCCTGAGCGAATTATCGTCAATGATCCTTAAATAAGCTCTTGCCTTAATGAAGCTCACCAATGACTTAGGGTCAATTAAATTGAGACCCCCTTCTCCAATCGGTAGCTGCATTATTTTAGTAGGTATCAGGCTATACTTCTTACCCCAAATATAATCTTTTTGCCAATTGAATGATCTTAAGACTAGTGGCATTAAAGATTTTCATCCATGGTCCATAGTAAGAGAGCACACAAACAGCAATAGCGTTAAAAACCTTTGCTCTGGTTGTTTCATACAATTTAAATGGGGAAAAGGCATTTATTTTAGTTTCGATGATTTTTACAACCAGTTTGTTCAAATGGGCACTCATTTTAGTTTTAGACAGATAGAGAGGCAACCCTAGAAAGGAGGAAGGCGTGCCCAAGAAGTCACATGGGATTCTCTTGGCAGTGGCCAATTGCCATGCAGACGACTTGGAAGACTGAATACATGAGCCTGTAGAGATCTGAAATTTATTTAAAATGTTAAAGATTCTATGCACACTGGCCACATTCTCGAATATAATAATAACATCATCGACAAAGGCAGTGACATGAACAAAGGCACCAAGCTGCGGTAAGAAAATCCCATTGGTTGAGGCTTCTATTTCCTTAATCATCGGATCCAGATAAATGGCAAAGAGGAGGGCTGCCAGAGGAGACCCCTGTGGGATCCCCCTTGACGGAACAAAGAAATTAGAATGCCTTGCAAAGTTTTTAAGTGCTATTCTCCCATTGGTCACATAATTGTTGATTGCTGTAATTAGACTCTCCTCACCCTCCACAAGTGGTGCCAATGAATTAGACAGAAATGACCAATCAACCATATCAAATGCAGATTTAAAGTCTATCTGTATTGCAAAGAATTGAGTTAACTTATTACACCTGGCATATCTGATTGCATCCTGGATCTTCATAATTGCATCAGTTGCTCTCTTACCTTTAATAGCATAATGAGCCACTGAAATTCTATTTTTTATTCTATTATGCAATTTCTTCAATATAATTCTAGCAAATATTTTTGAGTCAATGTCCTCAATAGTAATATTTCTCAGGTCATTTACATATGGGATGTGTATATTCCTATTCTTTTTTATACAAAAAATTATTCTGTTATTAATCATTGGCCAATCTATTGGTTGTGCACACAACTGATTGTAATATTTTGCAAGCACTTCAATTATCAAGTAAGATATTGATTTATAAATTCTGGCAGGTATAGAATCATGAGCAGTAACTGTGTGATTTGATAGTCTAGTTATTTCCTCACTAATATCCAGATGTGAGATATACTGCTGATCCTTGGCCACCATCATCCTTGGCCAATGGTCTGAATTCCTTTCATCATTTCCCATAGTGTTTTGCAGATTTTTATATATGTGCTGATCCACATGCAGCCCTGACAAAACCTCTCCATTCTCAGTTTTGACACATGTGATACCTCTAGACTGAGGCATGTACACCTTGGCATAGTTCAATGTTGGTTTTATGATGCAGGCAATATTAGGGAGTATCTTTCGCAATCTTATAGCATATATTTCTTCCTGCATTTTCTCATAGATGTCATTATATTCTTCCTGCAGGGAGTTGATCAATGAGCGATTATTAGATAGAGTAGTCAAAGAATGCAAGGTTTTAGCAATGTCATTTAAGCGGGATTTCATTTGGTTTTGAGATAAATCCAGTTCCATTCCAGAAGAACAGACATCAGATATAAGTTTTTTCAATCTAATCCAAGCCACACATGGAGACAAGGCTGTTTGCTTAGTGAAGTAACAAGAAGCTACAATTAAATTCAATCTCTGATCACAGGTCAAATTTAATGAATTACTAATATTTTTTTTATGCTAAACTGGTAGCTACATTCTGGATCCCCATCATAGAGCCTTACCACCAACTTTACACGCAGGTGATCAGAGAAAGCAACAATTGAAGTATCAATTTCAACATCTTTTATCTTAGATCTCGAAATGAAAAACAAATCAATCAGTGATGAGTAACGACTATTAAAAAAGGTAAAGGCATTTGCTCCATATTTACTTTGACATGGCAGCACATCAATATCCTGCAACTTATTTTTTAGTTGAACTGGAATGTCCTGAAATGTGACATTAAAATCCCCTCCAATTATTACTATTCCTGGACACAGAGTCAAGTGGAACTGCATCTCTTTAATAACTTTGGGCACCTCCCTTCCTCTATTTGTCGAATAAATTGCTACAACATAGGGCATCTGTTCTTGCATTTGAAAAGAGATTACTATGTGATTGATCTGCATACTTATGATCCGCACCTTATAAATTTTAGACTTTATATTAATTAGAATGGCAACACCTTGTGCCGGTCTAATGTTCTGCTTGTACAATAATAGACCTTTCCGTTTAATTTGATCAATAAACTGTTCAGGTGTGTTTACATTTATCTTTGTTTCTGTTAGAATAGCAATATCAAATTTTTGTGAAGCAAGATAATCAGTAAGCTTTAGTACCTTGTCATGGCTGTTGATGCCTCTAACATTAATGGTGACTATATTTAATGACTTATACATAGTGCGGATCCAAAGATTTCATTGCCTTATACTACTATAGCCACTTTCATGACCACAATCATTCATATTAACACCAGTCTCATTATGATATAGATTTACTATTTCCAGTTCCATTTCATTTTGGTTTAGTTTCTCTGTTTCAAGTTCTGACTCAGTTAAAGATGGGTGCCTTCCAGGAACATTTGACAGAAAATGTTCTATTTGCTTATTTTTTTTTTCCTTTACTTCAGTTTTCTCTATATCAGTTATTTCAACATGCTTATTATTATCATTATTAATTATGTTGTTTTCCGTTTTCTCTATATCATTTACCTCAACGTATGTTTCTTCATTTTCCATAATTGCTGAGCTTTCATCAACTAGGCACTGCCTCTGTATTTGAGCAGGTGCAGCATTATCCGGTTTGAGATCATCAATAATTTCCTGCTCGTATATGAGTTCTTCATCAGGACTATTATTTACAACATTAGCCCAAGATTTTAATGGAGCTATGTTACTGTAGTGATTTAGACGATTGAATTTATTACATTTGACACATGGCCCAGCATCGCACAGAGCTGCAATGTGACCAATAAGATTACATCTAAAACAAGCGGGTGGCCTACCTTTAACAATAATGGAGATTGGCATATGATCTTTAAAAATTTTATGTGGGATCTGTTCCCTTGAAATGCCCTTGTTCATTTTCAACACAATTGACCATGAATTTGAGGGGATTTGAAATGCAGTTCCGGGTGTTAATAATCTTTCCATTTTATTAACTTCGGCATACGACGCCATTTCCGACTTAAAAAACTCAACATCAAAATTAGGCGGAGTATGCAAAACTTTTCCGTAAACTAGGGGGTTCGGTTCTTTCGAGACGTAATATATTTTCTTATTTTGAATTTTTTTTATCGTTGCCTCCGCTTTTTCTTTTTGATCGGTGGTAAAATACTCAATAGAAACAAAACCCCTTGCAGCAAAGAAAGCTGTATGTTTAACGGTATTTAATAAACTATTTTGATCAAGAACCTTAAGGTATTCGTTTATATCAGGTTTATCAAGGACATGTTCATCGCTGGACTCATTAGATTGCATAATTAAACTAAAAATGGACGTACATGCCGACATACAACTAGTAAATATCCTTTTCCAGTAAGAGTTTAAGCGAATGAAGGCCCTTGATGGGGGTTGACAAGAAACGTTATCCGCAAGCATATTATCACTAAAATCTAGATAACTTGTATCCTGTTTATCTGCATTTTCCCCCACATGTAAAGATAAATCCTCTTCCTTTGTGTCCTGGTTTTTTTCCTTGAATGCACTAATATTATTTTCTTTATCCAGTTTTCTTTTTTTATTGCGTAGCTCAAAACTTTTTACTTCGGTCGTAACGTTATTACTAACGGCAACAGAATTCTCACATGTATTACCTCCATCTTTAGATATTATAGTTTCATCACCTTTCAAACCTTTATTTATCACCTTGTTCTTTTTTGATGACTTCTTCGTCATATTAAAAATGCACAACAATTACCAACCTGGACAACTTCAGGGAAGAAACGAAAGCAAACAGGCAGACACCATTACTCACCGGATGTTTTCATTATTTTATAGTTATAATATCAAATGTGCTGGCGTCTGACAATCTTGTTTTCTTAATCCAAACATTATAAGGAACATTTGCTACTTGATAAACGTATTAAAAAGGTGGCCCAATTAATATATTTGTTAGATGATGATGTGAGATTAAAATACCCTATTTCTGTCATTATCTAATTGTTAAACACAGTAAATCATTTAGTCAATTTATCTCATTATCTTTTATTATAAATTAGAAGTATAAATTATGGGCTAATGTATTTTATGTAATTCAACTGTGTTTTTAAATTCCCTGAGATCTTATTGTATATTCCTTGATTGGCATTAAGGTAGCTGTTTAGATGATGATATGCCAAGTCATAGAATTGTTTAGTGATAGAATTATATCAAGCTGATATATGTTATACTTGGATGATGGAAGAAATTAAGTTGAATGGATATTTTAATAGTCTTACAAATAAACATTGTGATTCTTTATCATGCAGTTAATTAACAATAGGATTTATATTTTATTTAATGTTTTATAGTATTTCTTCTTTCGTTTACTTATAATTATATATCTTATGAACTTCCTGTAACCTCCCACTGAGCTGAGCTGAATGTAGACTTAGGTAAAGAGTCTCAGTAATAATTTTGTATCAGACATGTTGTTATATTGTTCTATTCATTAATAGAACTGGCGCCCTGGGCATTTACTCATTTAATGTATATGAGCGTTGTTGGGAGTATAGGTTATAATATATATATTATAACCCATACTCCCAACAACACTCATATATATATATATATATATATATATATATATATAATATGAAAATACTACAACGGAGATTAAATATGTTAAATAAAATTAAGTAGATCAAGTATATTTTTGATGTGTGCATCATAATCATAGTTGTTGTATTAACAGATTCTTAATCGAACAATCATGATTATGGCCAACATGCTTCAAAAGTATACTTGGTCTATTTAATTTTATTTAACATATTTAATCTCTGTTATAGTATTTTTATATTATTATTAATAATGACAGAAAATCAAAATATTATTTATATTGAAACGGAATATTTTCCCTATCATATCCATTCCACTTGGTTACATCCCACTCTGTGCCAGGTTTAAACTCTACAACTATCTCAAATATGCATTTACAATATATGTACAGATATATTCTTTCTTGCTAATCTGCATGGGCTACTGGTGGAGGCCAACCCATGTCCTAGCTACCTGCTTAATGATGGGCATACATCACACCTGTGCTGTATTGTTCAGGTAAGAGAACCAAACACATTACTGGAGTAAGGGCCCAAGACTGTTGAGTAGCCTATTTCTTTTCCAAACTTTTTATATTCATATTAAATTAATTTATTAGCAAGTTCCTCGGTTCCAAATGAACCACGCATTTATACATGGAAATAAGTGCACATCCACACCATCACCTCTTTAGTAAAGTTTAGTAATGTGCCTATAGTGAACCATAGGTAATGCTAATTTATTCCATTCCTCCTTAATGTAATATATATTTGTGATTTATATGAATCCATGAGAATCTCTGGTTTGATGAATTATGATTTGCATCATTCTCAAACTTTATGATTGGGCTCAAGCCTTTCTTAGTTTGCTGTAGTAGCTAATATATGTCTTTGGCTAGTATTGTTACTTTATCAGTTGTCAAACCCTGGCATAGAAATAAATATTATTTGGCATATTAAATTGTCTTAGGCATAAATAACTCATTGGGTACAGAAGCTATTTGATATACGTAAATGAAATCATGTACTGTATTGCTATCAATTAATCTCATCTCATTGTATAATGCTTGAACATGTTAAATTAGCTGTATTTTGATTTTTGATAACTTATTTTGTTTTATTTTCATTAATATTAACTATAATAAACTTATTTAGATTTACTTCATCTCCATTATATTTTTACTATATTCCAATCCAATTAAATTAATGAAATTTTCATTTTAATTAGAATATGCCTCTTTTATTAGTTTATTAACCCATTTTGTATTGCATATGCAGTAAGATTATGAGTCTCATTAGTCTCCATTTGGAAATGGGTCACAAATTAAAACAAGGCCTGTGAATAATCTCAGAAATGTCATTCATAGAATGTTAAATCACAGGGCACTAGTAAATAGATTGAAGTTTGGTTAGACCTGGGACCTTCATATCCCATTAATCACAGGGCACTAGTAAATAGATTGAAGTTTGGTTGGACCTGGGACCTTCATATCCCATTAATCACAGGGCACTAGTAAATAGATTGAAGTTTGGTTGGACCTGGGACCTTCATATCCCATTAATCACAGGGCACTAGTAAATAGATTGAAGTTTGGTTGGACCTGGGACCTTCATATCCCATTTCGATCAGGCTTAGTATATTTTACCTGGACTCACAGTTTTGTTACATGAATGTACAATTCTGACCATTGTAATATATATGTGTGTGTTACCCATTACCAAAATTTATCCAGTCATAAAATTTACATATTACAAACACATCAACATTCTATCAAAATTATCACTAATTAGTTCATCTGGTATATATATTTCCAAGACTTATAAGGACCTTTCATCAGCTCACTGCATAACCATCTAGTAGCATCTCAATGCAAAATATGAAGCTCTTTTATATATCCAACATTATGAAGTAATTATGATGCTTTCTTGTTAAATATTAAGCTTTTAATCATTAGAATAATGTTAAAGTTTGTGCTTCTTATGATTAAATTTATTGGCTGGATAATTTTAGTTGATGAGAAATTTATTTCATAGATTTGCCAGTTTAATTCTAACATACTTGATTCATTATGCAATAAATTATTAATTGATAATAAATAATGTGGAAAATAATAATTTGGAATTTTCAACTTTGCTTTAAACAAATTTACTATATTATTTAAAAGCTTGATATTTAAGACTGGATGATATCTAGTTCATCTTTAATTATCTCATTGATGTATAAATCAGATGTCTTGTATACATTACTTTGGATTGCTACTTGAGATCTATGCATCTAGTTGAAGAATAGTATTCATAAGATTTGTAACAATCACTTTAGGGAAGGTGCTTAGTAGTAATTTTGATGTAATGTTAAAATTAATAATGTTTATATTTTCTGTGCATCAGCATTTTTAGTTATATACATATAAGAAAGTTCACAATGAAATATAGTTAAATGTATTCATGAGAAAATGTTTCAAATGCAATATTTAAAAAAGTATACTTATAATACATTCAATTTAGAGTAGGAAAAAAGTTGTAAGAGAAATAGATGTTCCTACTGTGAGATTTATGGTAAATTTAAGATATTTAGTATCATGGGAATATATTTAGTTTTATATTCTTTAACTCCTTCAGATACATAAAAAATATTCAAATTTATGTTGATGATATCTATTTCTGGAATCTGTATTAAACTGTTTCCCTGTATATATGCTTCGGCAAATGATGTTTTTGTATGGAAAATAATATGACTATTATCATATCTAACCATCTTATTCATTGTTAATTAAGATTTAAGTCTTATGATTAGCCTGATAGTCATATCATGCAAAAAAAATATATTCTTGAAATTTAAAGTATTTTTCATGATAAATCATCTTAATAGTACAAGTATACTTCTTAACATATTGTCTTACGGTTTGAGCAGATACATTTTTATTAGTATTATATTTATCTATTATAGATTTGTTCAAAATAACTCAAGTTTCGTTATTAAAAAATTATCAATAATATTGTAGTCTCAATTTATCATATGTAAAATTTCAGTTTAACAAGAACATTCATAAAAAGGAATTTATTCAAACTCTCTTTTCATTGAGTCCAGCATGAGTTCACTTATGTTTTAATGCACAACCACTGAATAAAGTTTGAACATTTCTGCTGATTTTTACTACAGGCGTTATTATTTTGTAATAATATTTCAAAAGCTGAAGCTTTAAAATCACCTTAACAAGAGGGCTTAGCTTTTAGACTAAGTGAAATCTAGTGTCACATAATTCTTATTGCTATTTTACTAATTTTTAACAGTTTTTCAATAAAAATAAGCATACGCCTGCAGTATATAAGTGATATAAAAATGTGTGTGTATATATAATGAGTTTATATATATATATATATATATATATATATATATATATATATATATATATATATATGTTGGTGCTCCCCCTCTCCATATATTCATTGCCAAATAATTCCAAGTTTTTCATAGATACCTGAAACTATATAATAGTGATTCTTTTATAGTACTTGCATTTAATTCATATATGCCCACCTACAATGTAATTCAGTTTGTAAAATATAAATTTAGATACCAACAAAAATACTGAACAAAAATACAATGATGGAGTTATGATAAAGACTATAATAATAAATCTAGAAAGAAAGCAATCATTTTACTGATTAGGGATGCAAGATGAAGAATAATTGACTGAGAAATGATTAATTAAAATACTCATACAGTTGAAGGCACAAAATTTATGAATTCACAATTACACATTTCTATGTTTCTGAAACTATGAATAATGAGTTAAATATTCTTCCATATATGCACATACAAAGACACTTTATAGAACACAGATATAAGTAAGACCCATTCAATAAAGACATGTCAATAATGTTTTTGTAAATATATATACTATAATGGAACTGTGGGGTATACCATAAGATGATGTAAATACGAGTAAGTAGTTGGATGATTTGAATACAATGTGTTAAACAACCTACAACAAATCATATCCTAAATTCATGATTCAACATCCCATTTGGGTGTGCCAGATATTACCAAATCAGAAATGGCATAAAACAAAGGGTGCGCATCTCACTACTGTCAGACCTAGGCCTTCAAATAGAATGCTAAAGATGTCACAATGAAATGCTTAGTTCCAAATCACATCTGCTTTTAGTATGCTGACTTATAATTTACTTACAACATTTCAATGTAATTTAGACCAATGCATATTCATTACATATCCCTTTTTAGGCCCCATTACACCACAGAATTCAAACTCAGGGAGTTCTTGCAGTCAGCTGTCTTCAGGGATGGACTTACTTAATTATTGACCAAATATGCTGATGTATAAGCATAGATATGAAAAAATATTGTTGGTGATCAATAATTTAGGACAGCAATACATAATGATGATAATGATCATTATCAAACCTTTGATGGTGTGAATTCTTAAAAATAGTGATGATGAAACTTTTAATGGTATAAATACATAATGATGATGGTGATGATCAAACACAGATCAGATTGGTTTAAACAACTCAATATGTTTATTAATGGTCTTCTATTATTTTGATAACTTAGCACAATAAATTTTTTTGATTCAGATTTCATGATAGAAGTCTGTCTTCAATCAATCTTTACTTACACTCGAAAGTACTCTGCCCATTTAATTGTTTTGGTTTTTGCAGCTTCTTCGTCAGCGGGTAAATTGCTTTTATATGCTATTACACTAGAAAACAAAATAATTCAAAGTACAGTATATACAAAATGATATTAGATAATTCACTAAACATATATATAAAACAAAAAGGAAAAGCAAAATGTGAATTCAGTCATTTTAAATCTACCCCATTAATATAATTACTAAAATGATGTTTATAGGTTGGGGGTAAATATATTTATAACTATTTTTTTTAAATATATATATAGTCCCACTCCCATCTATATGTCTATGTAAGTCATAGTAAAAATTAATGAAAGATAAGAAAAATACCATTTACTCAAGTGAATTAATTGTGCACTCAGAAATAAACAATTACAAGTAAGTATGGAGAGATGTATTGTACCGGTATAAATCCACCACGCTTACTCATACACAGTACCCGAGTTCAAACCCAGCCCACGCTTAAGAATAAATTCCAAAACGCCAACTGAATTCAAACCCAAACCCCGGTATGACTAACCGATGATGACTTTATAACAGCACGGGGTTATCCCTTTTCTAGCTCAGCTCAGAACATAGACTAAATTCTTACAGTTAATGATATATATATTTATTATACTCTAGATATTGGAACGGTCATTCATGTAACGTATATATTTAAGTTGCCAATACAGACAGTAAGTGGCCAACTAGACTTAGAGAGTAATAAGGTGGAGGACACAAAAAGTAGATTAAATAAAGTGTTTAATAAGAAAATATAGAAAGCATATAAATATAACATTCAACAGTACGGTAAGACTTCCATGAATCCTCTTGTATTTAGCTACTAGTCTTTAGCAATCATTTTATCTAGTGAACAAACTCATGCCAATAGCTGTGTAGTTAAATGATTGACGGGTGGCTAAGAGAATCAGAGTATTTGAGCATTGAAAAGATATTTATCTAAAGGTTTTTTTTTTAACTTATTTTATTCGAATAGACTCGAGCCGTTACGTAGATGGACAGTTGGAAGTGGTTTTATATAAATACGGCATGGAAGATAGATGTACTGGTGGTTGCCTATATTCAAGAGCCCTACAGTAATCACTTGCGGTGCATTAACGGAATACCGGGCGGCTTGTACTTTGACAAGGCTTAATGCCCCCAAGTAGCTCCGGGACACGACAACCAGCCGGGATCATTTCGAACCCGGTGATCCAAGAGATTACCTGGGAAAGAAACTGCTTTCAATCCCCAATGGTAGAATGGCGAGACGCTAACTTCAGCGAAGGGAAGGCATTGCCACAGACATCAAGGACGAGTACTTGAAGTGGATTTTTAAAAGAAATTATACAAAACCTGGAATCTATTCGTCTATTTCTACGCCACAGGCTGAGATCCTTATCCCAATAAAATATAGCGGAATTAAACTGACCGCGAGAACAATAATTAATTAAATTTACTCTGAAACCCTTAACCCTCCAGGTTGACAGGCGGTAGCGATAGTATTAAATTATACAGTGAGTTATTTCTCATATCATACATGACATTAATATAACACTTTAAAACCAATATATATATATTTAACATTGAACCTTAGATTGCAATTATATGACCACTTAAAATAGAATAATAAAGGGATTTAACATTTACCAACTCGAAATATAAAAGAATATTTAATTCAGAAAACGAAATTTACTTTTAAAATAACTTGATCATTATTGTACACTAGTTTTACACAGAGTTGGGAAATATTACTATTGGCATCGTTTGTTTATGGAATACGCAACACAAAAAAAATATAAATGCATTCATTTAAATTATTATTACTCTTAATTACAATTTTTATAAATTATTTCTAAAGACTAGAGCGGAGGATTAAAAGAAAAGAAAATTTACTGACAGGTTAAACAATAGCATTATAAACAACATAAAAACTTACATGTACTTTATTTGATTGATAACATTAAGCTCGGGAGAAAGTTAAAAGTTCGTGTAACACAGTTACTCTTCTTTCTTCATCCGGCTTGGCTTTTCCCGATTGATATTTCCGACGAACGTAGGCGCGCATATTGAAAGTTATTTGCAAGGCATTGTCAATTTGGAGATTGGAAGCTGGAAACTATGAAGCACAAACAACATGATCAGTCAGCGGCACGAAGATTCAATTTGGCAGGGCAGAGATCAGCTCCTGGCACTTAGCCCATCAACATTGCGGTTTACAGGTGAGCTTCTTAACAAAGTTCTAGGAATTACTCTAGCAGCTGCAGTGCTGTCTTAAGACTACCTCTCTCAACCACGTCAAAAGTTAGAATAAGTTTTTCTCTAAGATGGCCACGATTGACCTTTCCGCCTGGTTTTTGTGTTTAAGCTCCTCCTACTTTCTCTAGCTTCCAGCCATCCAGCTTGACCATACAACATTAATTATCCATTCCCATTGTCCTTTTACTTTGATACGCAATTTTTAAATTGACACAGTAATTACAAATCTACATTTCTTATCTAATTTCGAATACAATTTAATTACTCTGTACATTTGTGTAATTTAGATTTTAATTAAAAACACTGATCAAAGGAATGTGACTTTTGATCAGTATTTTTAAACGACTTTGTACAATTTTAAAAAAAAACTAAAATTCAAACAAATACGCCCGCAATAAACTTTAAATTAAATTGATATAAATCCACAAACCACGCACACACGAATATTATTTCATGGTTTGTGACATTTATATACGGAATCTTACCTATTGATTTACAAAACATAAAATATATAACTAATTTTTTTATTATGACTGAAAATAGACAAATCTCACTGCGGGCAGATAGTGGTTCGAATTACCGTACTTAAAACACATGAAACGAAGATCGGTTCTTCGATCTGTCTGTTTCATTTCTTCTCACTTTATAAAAAAAAACAACAAAAAAAAATGATTATACATAATTCTCTGGTTAACACATTTTTTTTTTTTACAACATTTGATTTGACCTCGGAGAACAGTCTGGGTGAGGGTTTGAAATTAATATTTACAAAATTGGGTGAATTACCGTAGTTCCTTTACTCATCATCGTATGCATGTCACAATGGTCGCTTACCGGGTTATCATTTTGTTATTTCTACCTTCTCCCTGGGTCGGGAGGTATATAGGGTTTTAATTGTCTCGCATTATAGATACCTCGTAAACCCTTCCCTTCCAGAAGAAAAGCGTTCTCATGGCATTCTTCCACTATTTCATATGGCCCGGTATATAAAGGGAAGAATTTTTTGAATTCCTTCTTAGGTGCATTACTGACGCGAGGAGACCTTAGCCAGACTTGATCCCCTCTTTTAAAATTGTGGTGTTGCCTTCCTCCTCTTTTGATTCTATTTTGCGCCATGCGCTCCAATTGTTGCCGGGCCGTGTCTTGATCCGCGCTGTGATTTACGTGTACTTCACGCTTTGGTAGTAGCGTAGGGAAGATATCCGGGCATGGCTTACCATAGTGCAAACGCATGGGTGGGAATCCCGTGGATTCGTTCATGGTATGGTTGATGCAATCCATGACATATTGCAGTTTCTCTACCCACTTCCGGTGATCCGTTGATAAACACGCGCGGAGAAGTCGACTGATTTCCCTCATGACTCTCTCGCACGGGTTTGATTGGGGGTTTCTTATTGATGTTAGGCGATGGTTTACATTCTGTTTCTTTACCCAGTTCTTCCACTCTTTCGAGGTGAATGCCGAACCGTGGTCAGAAAGTATGGTTTCGGGTTTTCCTACCTCTTGAAATTGTTTTTCTTGAAGGACCCGAATTACGTTTCTGGTGTTGACAGACCGCACGGGGTAAACCTTAACGTACTTAGAAAAGATATCATACGATACCAACAAATACTGAAATGTTTTAAATTTGGGCAAGGGACCATAATGGTCTATTGCCAGGATCTCGTTCGGTCTCGTGGCCATCACGGGTTTTATTTTCCCCGCGTATGACTTGTTGGGGGCTTTCGTAGTAGCGCAGGTATCGCATTGTCTGATTATGGACGTGATATGGTGATACATTCCCGGCCAGTAAAATCGGCGCCTGATCACTTCTTCAATCTTCCTGGGTCCATAATGTCCCAGAGATTGGTGTATATGCTTAATTATAGGGGCCCTAAATCGATTAGGTACCATGATTTTCCAAGGGGCGCTGTAATCCTTGGTCCGTGTTTGTAATGTGCCCTCCTCAATCCGGAAATGGGGGTATCTGCTTTGTGGCTTCTGTTCTTTATCCGAGGGATTGGACAAATCCTGAATGATATGAGAATACTGTATCTTCTGCCAATACCCCAAATTCCGCAATTCAATTTCTACAGAGCTCAATGTCGTAGTGGCCATAACTTCCAAGGGTTGGTTCTTGATTTCAGGGTTTTGTATCCTCATCGGTACAGGGTGCCGACTCAATATGTCAGCCACAATATTTTCCCGCCCTGGGCAGTACTGGACTTGGTACCGGAACTGTTGGAGGGTTAAACTCCATCTGATTAAACGGTCATTAGTCAGGAAACTCCTGTTGAGAAACTCCAAGCAACGATGATCGGTTATAATGATTACTTGAGATCCCAATAGAAATTGCCGGAATTTCTGGCATGCCCACACAATGGCCAGAGTTTCTTGTTCTGTGGTAGTGTAATGGATTTCCGCCCCCTTCAATGCGCGGCTGCTAAAATAAATAACTTGGTGAGCCCCGGCATCACTTATTTGAAATAAAATAGCTCCTAGTCCTTGCTTGCTGCTGTCTGTTTGTACGTAAAAAGGGCGATGGAAATTCGGGTGATGCAGCATGACGGCCTGTAAAAAATTTTTTTTTACACGTAAGAGTTCCTCGTCGTGAGAGGGTGTCCATTCCCACTTGCGGTTTTTCCTGATTAGGTCTATGAGATTTCTAGTATCCTGGGAGAAGTTCGGGTAGAATTTGTGATAGAAGTTACAAAGGCCCAAAAATGATCTGACCTGCTTCGGTTTAGTTGGTGTTGGGAAATTCTCTATAGCGGCAATTTTATCAGGGTGCGCTTTAATACCATGTTGGTTGATGATATGGCCAAGGAAAGTGATCTCGCCAATAGCAAAATGGCTCTTCTCCAAATTTACGGTGATATTTTTTTCTTTGCATTCCTTGAGGAACCTTTCCAAATGTTGCAAATGCTCCTGTAGGTTTTCCGAAACGATGACCAGATCATCCATATAACATACCATATGCTCCTGTATGTCATCGGAAAGGACCTGCCGCAAACAGCGCATCAAGCCTGCTCCACTGTTTATGAGCCCAAAAGGGACTCTTTTAAATACGTGAGTATGCCCATTATATCGGAAGGCTGTATATTTCCGATCCCTATGGTCTAGATTTAACTGCCAGTAGCTCGCGGTCAAATCCAAAGTTGAAAATATGGTTTTACCGGCCAGTCGTACCAGTACCTCTTGAATAGGTGGAGGGGCATCTCTTTCAGGGATGGTAATGCTGTTTAACTTGCGCGCATCCAAACACAAACGCAAACTTCCATTTTTCTTTTTTACCACGACCAAGGGGTTGTTATACGGTGACGGGCCCCGTTCAATAATACCCCACTCAATCATCTGACGGATCTGGGCTTCCACTTCCCCCTTGTACTGAAAGGGTATGGGATAAGTTTTCGACGGAACGTACGTCTCCTCCTTTACTCGGATCCGGTGTGTATATCCCCTAATCTCTCCCGGCGTAGGAGAAAAAACGGCCTCATATTTCTTTAGTATTTTTCCGATCTGATCTGTGTCCCGGGGTTCAGTGAGGATGGACTCTTGAACTTTCTTACTGATTGCTGCTGGATCGACTGCCTGGACTAAACAACTTTTGTAGCCCGACCCCTGGGCAACTGGTGTTTTGAAATCAATTGCTTCACTTCCGAAAGAGCACCTTCCCCTTTTATAATCAATGACGCCATCATTGTGGGCCAAAAAATCGGAGCCGAGTACAACGTCGTAAATAAGTCCGGTCATCACAAGAAAAGTATGTCCTACCGGCCTCTGATTTATCTTAAGTTCCAGCCATACTTGGCGGTTTTCACTTAGCATTTTTTTCCCATTTGCTAACGTGAATTGAATAGGTCGAGTCGGCAACTGCATGATTTCGCGAGTTCTTTTTAGATTATTAATCCAAGCTGCAGATACAATTGAAGCTTGGCTGCCTGAGTCAATCAAAACCGTAACTCTGTTGTCTTCTATATCTACTTCTATAACCGGACATAAGTAATTTGCTTGGTGATCCTGGTTTTCCTTCCCTGAAATTAGGTTCGTCATCTGGTGGATGGTTTGGAAGGGCTGACTTTTACTGGCCTTTGGCGCCTGATACATGAAGTGTTGGTCTACTGTCTCTAAAAACGTGGTCATCTCCGAAATAGCGTGTATTTGGCTACCGATCATAAGCCCTCTAACTTCCCGTGGCATATTGTGTGCTATCATTCGAATCACTCGTGAATCTGACCAGTTGAAAGTGTGCAACGAACAAAACTTGGTTGCTTGCTGTGAAAAAAATTTTGTTAGGGTAATTCGGTTCCCTGTGGGAAAACCTTCTTTGATAAGGCTACGCAATGCTATTTCTTGCCTTTCCTCGCCCCAGAATGTCCTTAGCAGCCTGTCACGATACTCCTCAAAAGTTCTAGGTTTCTCTCTCAGTATGGTCCACCAGTCTTTGGCGGCTGCTTTCAAATGATGCTGAATGATGGTCATTTGCTGCCTATTATCTAGATCCGTTATTCCGAAAACGTCCGTTAAGCTGTCGACATGTTCGTGGGGTTTTTCCCAGTATTCCCCATAAAAATCGATAACTTTGAACGGCAGGTGTTGAGTGTCGACTGACTCGTCCATTTTCTTTTATATTGTGTGTTTACTTCCCAGTAGCTAATTATTTGTTTAATAATTTAGTTTCCGTATATTCATGCAAAAAAAAACTGATCCCTGCTCCTAGTGCCAAATCCTCCCCCGCTGCTGATACTGTTAGTGTGGCTTCCTTCCTTTCTCTCTTTTCTTCCTTCGCCTACGTTCCGTTTGGTTTCTGTTATCCAAGTTTTCACTGTTAACATTTTTTTCATTTTTTTTTTTAAAGTATATACAACATGACATGTTTAAATCCTTACAAAAAAAAATACAGGGAAAAAAAACTTAATTTCACCCAGTTCGCACTGTTCTCCTCAGTCCTATAATATAAACATATTAATAAATGGGTACATAACATAGTATTTTTTTTTTGTATTTCTGTCAGTAATTCTCTCTTTTTATTTATAAACCACCATTCTCTCCTTTGACCCAACAAAACTCACCACTGCTGCATTGACAAACATGTTTGCTGACAAATTTATTTGAAAGGCGCCAGCCAGCAACATGTGACCAATAGATAGTTTAATCCACTGATCCCCCAAATATATACTTTTTACATGACCTCATCATCATTTGATTTAAGATTAATGTTTTATATAGGGAACGATTAAAATTAACTCTTTGATAAGATTTTTATATTATACATATATATATGCGCACACGTTTTTTTATTTTTAAAACATAAAGATAATCCTACTTCTTTACTTTTTTCTTTCTTTGAAAAAAAACATTTTTAAACAACAACAAAAATATATATATATATATATGCGTACGCAATATCTATATGCGTACACGTTTTTATTTTTAAGACATGGAATCAATTCTACTTCTTTGCTTTTTTCGAAAAATTTTAAACAACAAGAATAAACTCGCAAAAAAAAAAAAAATTATGGCATAACACTCGTTTATTTTAATTAAATAAACGCACAAAATTGCTTCCGCTCTCTTTTCAAAAAATCTCACTTTGTTTCTTAACGATATTTGGAAATAGTCTATTCACTGAAACTTGGTGTAAGGGAAAAAAAAACTTTTTATATTACTTATTTCACTCAACTATAGTTTAAACTTGCACATTTTAATACGGCGGATACATATCAATATTATGACAAACAAAAAAAATCAAATCTTTTTATCATTTAACTGTTTACTCTCGTTCACTCTGCAGGGTGTGGGAGATTTCTTCATCGGAGCACCACGGAGGGCGTCCAAAAATTTAATAACTGTACCGGTATAAATCCACCACGCTTACTCATACACAGTACCCGAGTTCAAACCCAGCCCACGCTTAAGAATAAATTCCAAAACGCCAACTGAATTCAAACCCAAACCCCGGTATGACTAACCAATGATGACTTTATAACAGCACGGGGTTATCCCTTTTCTAGCTCAGCTCAGAACATAGACAAATTCTTACAGTTACTGATATATATATTTATTATACTCTAAATATTGGAACGGTCATTCATGTAACGTATATATTTAAGTTGCCAATACAGACAGTAAGTGGCCAAATAGACTTAGAGAGTAATAAGGTGGAGGACACAAAAAGTAGATTAAATAAAGTGTTTAATAAGAAAATATAGAAAGCATATAAATATAACATTCAACAGTACGGTAAGACTTCCATGAATCCTCTTGTATTTAGCTACTAGTCTTTAACAATCATTTTATCTCGTGAACAAACTCATGCCAATAGCTGTGTAGTTAAATGATTGATGGATGGCTAAGAGAATCAGAGTATTTGAGCATTGAAAAGATATTTATCAAAAGGGTTTTATTAACTTATTTTATTCGGACAGCCTCGAGCCGTTACGTAGATGGACAGTTGGAAGTGGTTTTATATAAATACGGCATGGAAGATAGATGTACTGGTGGTTGCCTATATTCAAGAGCCCTACAGTAATCACTTGCGGTGCATTAACGGAATACCGGGCGGCTTGTACTTTGACAAGGCTTAATGCCCCCAAGTAGCTCCGGGACACGACAACCAGCCGGGATCATTTCGAACCCGGTGATCCAAGAGATACCTGGGAAAGAAACTGCTTTCATTCCCCAATGGTAGAATGGCGAGACGCTAACTTCAGCGAAGGGAAGGCATTGCCACAGACATCAAGGATGAGTACTTGAAGTGGATTTTTAAAAGAAATTATACAAAACATGGAATCTATTCGTCTATTTCTACGCCACAGGCTGAGATCCTTATCCCAATAAAATATAGCGGAATTAAACTGACCGCGAGAACAATAATTAATTAAATTTACTCTGAAACCCTTAACCCTCCAGGTTGACAGGCGGTAGCGATAGTATTAAATTATACAGTGAGTTATTTCTCATATCATACATGACATTAATATAACACTTTAAAACCAATATATATATATTTAACATTGAACCTTAGATTGCAATTATATGACCACTTAAAATAGAATAATAAAGGGATTCAACATTTACCAACTCGAAATATAAAAGAATATTTAATTCAGAAAACGAAATTTACTTTTAAAATAACTTGATCATTATTGTACACTAGTTTTACACAGAGTTGGGAAATATTACTATTGGCATCGTTTGTTTATGTAATACGCACACAAAAAAAATATAAATGCATTCATTTAAATTATTATTACTCTTAATTACAATTTTTATAAATTACTTCTAAAGACTAGAGCGGAGGACTAAAAGAAAAGAAAATTTACTGACAGGTTAAACAATAGCATTATAAACAACATAAAAAAACTTACATGTACTTTATTTGATTGATAACATTAAGCTCGGGAGAAAGTTAAAAGTTCGTGTAACACAGTTACTCTTCTTTCTTCATCCGGCTTGGCTTTTCCCGATTGATATTTCCGACGAACGTAGGCGCGCATATTGAAAGTTATTTGCAAGGCATTGTCAATTTGAAGATTGGAAGCTGGAAACTATGAATCACAAACAACATGATCAGTCAGCGGCACGAAGATTCAATTTGGCAGGGCAGAGATCAGCTCCTGGCACTTAGCCCATCCACATTGCGGTTTACAGGTGAGCTTCTTAACAAAGTTCTAGGAATTACTCTAGCAGCTGCAGTGCTGTCTTAAGACTACCTCTCTCAACCACGTCAAAAGTTAGAATAAGTTTTTTTTCTAAGATGGCCACGATTGACCTTTCCGCCTGGTTTTTGTGTTTAAGCTCCTCCTACTTTCTCTAGCTTCCAGCCATCCAGCTTGACCATACAACATTAATTATCCATTCCATTGTCCTTTTACTTTAATACGCAATTTTTAAATTGACACGGTAATTACAAATCTACATTTCTTATCTAATTTCGAATACAATTTAATTACTCTGTACATTTGTGTAATTTAGATTTTAATTAAAAACACTGATCAAAGGAATGTGACTTTTGATCAGTATTTTTAAACGACTTTGTACAATTTTAAAAAAAAACTAAAATTCAAACAAATACGCCCGCAATAAACTTTAAATTAAATTGATATAAATCCACAAACCACGCACACACGAATATTATCTCATGGTTTGTGACATTTATATACGGAATCTTACCTATTGATTTACAAAACATAAAATATATAACTAATTTTTTTATTATGACTGAAAATAGACAAATCTCACTGTGGGCAGATAGTGGTTCGAATTACCGTACCTAAAACACATGAAACGAAGATCGGTTCTTCGATCTGTCTGTTTCAGTATGTTGGGAGTAACAAGAAGAGATCGAAAACGCAATGGATGGGTAAGACAACAAACAGGTGTTACTGACCTTATTGAAAAATTAAAAGATTGAAATGGAGTTGGGCTGGACATATTGCTAGAAGAAATGATAATAGATGGACAATTGAAATTTTAAACTGGATTCCAAGAGATTGTAAAAGATCCAGAAAGAGACCACATGTGAGATGGATGGATGAAATAAGAAAATGTGCAGGGGTGTTGTGGAAAAGAAAAGCTAAAGATTGGAGAAGATGGATTAAACTTGGAGAGATCTTCATCCTGCAGTGGATTGATAATGGTTGATGATGATGATGATGAATATAGTTTTGTTTGTTCTAGAGTTTGCACTTAATGTTAATTATGTAAAAACCTTACTTGAGATCGCTTTGTTAAATCAGTGTTGAATTTCCAGAGGGATCTGTAAATTTCCTTTTATTAATAACTATACATATTTATTGACTATGATCCCTTTTCCCCTTTATATATCAACATATGATACATATCCGCTCACTGCTCCCACTTTTAAAATACAGGTGACCAAATTTGAAAATGAGATTTGAATACACAAATAAAAAGAATCACAATACATGACATTTCAAATAGAAATAATAAAAAACAAAAATAAATAAAAAATCATGTAAATCAAAAAAGAAAATATCTATATATATATCCTGAGGAAAGCAAGCATTTTGTCCACAGTTAAGAGTTTATAAACTTAAATGTTAATCTCCATGAATAACACCAACTCTATTGATATTTATATATTTTATACTACTTGTTTAAAACAAACACATACCAATTATCTTTTCTGAACGTATATAAATCATTAAAGATTGATGTCCATCAGCATTTTGTAAAATAGACATTTTGATGAATAATTTTATAATGACATTGAAGATAACTTGGGAATGCCCACAGTATTGGCTTTACCCCAAATACATTGCAATGATTACTTTACTATAAGTTATTAATTATACTGTGGCTTCAATATCTATAAGAAAATGGCTTAATCTTGCAGAATAAATTAAATCATTAGTTCATTCCTGTTAATTATAAATTGAATTGTCACTTCACGAGCTAAGATTAAATTTCCAATTTCCTCATATCCAAGTTGTAAAGATTTTGTGTTGACTTTAAAATATAGACATTAAGTTTTTAAATTTCATATCCTGTTTTTAAATGCCAAACAGTTTTTCTTTTTTAAAAAAAATAAAATAAAAGACTTTATTTTATGTTCTGTTGGTTTAGTGGTTAGTCAGCAAGTAAAAAATGGTAGATTGTTTTCTCATGCTAGCTAAAACCTATTGTTACAAACTAAGAAAAAAAAATTATAAAACATTACTATTATTATTTAGTCTTCACTATTGAAATTCAATCACCTAGCAATTATTTTGACCTTAGATTATGTCTGTCTTATAAATCAATTAATTATTATTTTAGTTGTTAGTGATATTAAATGAAGAAAAAAAAATTAATTTCTACAAATAAACAAACATATTAGTTTATATATATGTATATACTTCATGTGTATAAGCAGGTATATAGGATAAATTATTTGTCTATCACTTGGTCTGAATTCTAACATTGAGAAAAAACTGGGTTTGGTGTGATGGTTGGTTGTAAGTCATCTCTTACAACACATATATCCAATTGATCTTATACAACTGATACTCATGATTACATACACATGAAAAAGATACACAATCTTCAATATACATATTTTGTGCTAAACCAACACTCATTAGTTAGTCCAGATCATCATTTCCCACACACACACACACACACACACATATATATATTTACACACACACACACACACACACACATATATATATAAACAATGCAAATATGTATATCAGAGATCATTTATCTTTTTCACTTGTATGTGATCATGTGTATTTGTTACATAAGATGGAGTGGATAGCTGTAGGAAGTTTGAAAGTCTGAGTTCAATCCCTTCTAATTACATTAAGTTCAGTATAAAGTGTATATATATATAATCAAAATTACCTCAAATTCATAACTCAACCAGACTAGCAAAAATATAAACTCTGGGTGAATTGTGAATTTGGGGTAATTTTGATTATTTTATTGACTAGTTTAGCTTTAGACTTCTAATGTTTATATATATGATCACTAGATAGAGCTTACCAATAGCTCTAAACAAGCTTTATTTTTATAAGTGCTGATGCTGAAAGAGAAAGAATTCAAAATCTCTATCGTTAAGTCCCTACCTCCAGAGCAATTGTTTTTGAGCTTATGGCTCACCTCACTGGAGGGCTGTGACTCTACAAACTATATCTAAAATACTCACTCAAAAGTCAACACTTATAAAACACATTTCTATCAATTTGAAAGTCTGAAGTTTTTAGATACGTAAATGTCTTCAAATCCAGCTTTTCAAACCAGATAGCTATATGGGTCTGAATTCAGCTCAGTTTCACCATATAGTAAAAGCCTCTGCAATATAGCATACACTTATAATAATTAATAAAATGAGTCATAAATTTTGTAACTTGCTTTTAAGCTTGCATTTAAATGATCACTAGATGGAGCTTACCAATAGCTCTAAACAAGCTTTATTTTTATAAGCTTAAAAGCAAGTTATAAAATTTGTCATTTTATTAATTATTATAAGTGTACCTTTGAAAGATTTTGCAATGCTATATTGCAGGGGCTTTTACTATATGGTAAAACTGAGCTGAATTCAGACCCATATAGCTATCTGGTTTAAAAAGCTGTTTTTAAAGACATTTACGTGTCTGAAAAGTTCAGAATTTCAAATTGATAAAAACGTGTTTTATAAGTGCTGACTTTTGAGTTAGTATTTCAGATCTAGTTTCTAGAGTCCCAGCCCTCCACTGAGGTGAACCATAAGCTTAAAACCAATTGGTCTGAAAGTAGGGATTTAATGATAGAGATTTTAAATTCTTTTTCTTTCGGCACTTATAAAAATAAAGCTTGTTTAGAGCTATTGGTAAGCTTCGCCTAGTGATCATTTAAATGCAAGCTTAAAAGCAAGTTACAAAATTTATGACTTGGTTTTATTACATATAATTAGAAGTCTTCAAAAATTTTAGAAAAACTTAGATAAAGCATTAGTCAATTACTTACCAACAATAATGCATTAGTCAATTACTTACCAACAATGCCTAAAACCATAACTTTCTCGTATCTCTCAATGTTGATATTAGTTTACCAATACAATACTTGCATACTGGAAAGCCTCATAATTAGTGAATTATTGGTTAAATATAATATATAGAGAATGAAATTATGTATCTAAAGATAGTGGAGAAAGCTTAACTTTTTGCCCCAAGTATACAGATATGGTTAGCCTAATAATATATAAGTACTGATCAATAAATAGATGTTTAGCGACTTTTAGCTAAAAAAAACACAAAACTTTAAAATTCATTCAATGAGTAATATTTTTTAGTTTATCTGTCTTCTTGGAAAGATCTGGAAAGGATTTCAATCATCCTTATAAGACGAAAATTTTTACCTTTTTGTGTACCTCCACAGGTGATGAATAAATATAAATAGTTAATAAATAATTATGGGTGATTAATATACTATTCCTTTTGAATGGTTTGTGTTGAGTCATTTAAAAAATAGAAACTTCTACAGTAATGTAAAAACAGTGATTAAGAAAAATATGCAAAATAAAACATTTTAGATATTTACAGACACCAACATCAATAGTCTGTCATAATTTACTAAAATAAAGGTTTAAAAATCTCATATAATTCTGGTTAATGTATCAAATATAACAAAGAGATCACAATACATGTGAATAAATACAGATAAAATACCATTAACTTGTATTAGTCATGCAACATGGGAAAGATGATATGATTTTTTACAGTTGTGATAAATGTCTAACCTTGCAATTACATCAAATAAATCCTGTGATCTCATCCACTAATGTGATAAATTTACACTTTCATTTAGTGTCCAGATTTAGTTTGGACAAGTTTTTCTCAAAGTGTTTTCTACTTCAGTACTGATTTATTTTTTCCAATTTTTTGATTAATACTAAAAAAAATTTTAGACAGTACAAAATAATAAACATTTGGAGTTTACCCACTACTAAGATCAATACGGTCAAGTACATCCACACTTCAGACAAGCAATAGCATTATAATGTTCAAGGATGTAATAATAAAATAGACCTTCATAAGGGAACATGGTTGGAGGTTCCAAAATTACATTTTTGATAGTGATATGATTTATTTACAGATGGGCTCACAAATTAACATCCATAGAATGTGAAAAAGCAGATCTTGGTTTAGCAGAGAAAAACATATGGTTGGAGCCCTAACAAAATCATTGAAACTGATGACAGCCTTTTTCACAAAAAGAACAAAAACCAAGCTAGATGAACTCTTTGTGAACATTGAATGTTTGATGGCTTGTGCAGGAAGACCATCAAGTGTTTCATCATGAGACTTCATGATAAAACAACAGCAACTCTGTTGGAAGCCATCAAACAAAATGAGAAAGAGGAATTGGCAATTTATTCAGACTGTTGGAAAGCCTATAAAACTGAATTTATAAGCTTCCAGTTACCAAACATTTTCTTGTGAATCATACTCGATGGCATAAAAAAAATTAGTCCACCACATCGAAGAAATAATTAAAGTGTAGTAATTATTTTTTTTTTTTTTGCTTTTTTTGCTGTGCAGGTGTTATGTTGCACAATCACATATTAAGTAAGTCTCCATTTTGGGAAAAAATTATTTTAAGTCTCCATTTTGAAACTAAATTTTATCCACTTAAAATAGAGTAAAACAGACAAATTGATTGTTTCATCATTGTGACAATTCCCGTTATATATTGCTTGGTAATTACCATAATTTAGTGATTGCTTTGTCTGTAACATTTGGGAATTGCATAATGCTGTGTTGGATTTAATATTTTTTGTGTGAAATTCATATTTTTAGTATTGTTAAAAATATAATTTTTCAGATTTAGACTGGTGCAATTACTGCCATGTATTAGAACTGCCGCACCTTTTCACATACATATTCATATTGCTGATAACTTAGTAAATCTTGCGAAAATATCACATATACATGGTTCAGTTTGACAAATTTATCATTTTAAGCTTGCAAAGATCCAAATGTACATGTTATGTGGTCAGCTCACAAGATTAAAAAGTTATCAGTGGATTGATGCAAATGTAAAAAAGTGTAGCAGGTCTAATACATAAGTACCGATTGTGCTTGTATTACAATTATTTTTTATGCTGAATTCCATCAGCCTAAAAATATTTTCCATTATTGTTGTTTTTTCTTTTCCTATTATTTTGTTGTCATTATTTGTTATACTATTATAGTCATTCAATTGTTTATCAATGTTATCAGCATATGCATATCCTTAGAATGAATAATCAATGAACTATTTACACCACTTGATTTAATACTATCTTTAATTTTTATCAAATCATGTACATAAAATCAGAAATATAATAACTGTTTAGAGGGAGCCCAGGACTCCAGTTCACGCTGTTACAGGCTCCCAGTTTTATTCACCAAAGTTATAGTCTAGTTTTGAATTCATAAAAGAAAAGTTTACTAAGATGTGAAGCGGAATCTGAGATTCAGATTGTGCTTCACAGCCCACTTCCAATCTTCCGCTACCAACCTAAATTCAAACCCTATTCTTGCATATATATTCCACTCACTAACACATTTTTATCCTTTTTGTTTGAGTATTATTAACTAACATATTTATTAACGAAGATATTGACATAAATATCTGAATTTAAACATGCAAAATAAAATTAATAAATATAGCATTTAAAATTTTTGTATACGCAATAGGGAATGGGGGATTAATTATAAAGGACTTATAATATCAAAATATATTATAATTTCTGTATTTATTTATTTTATAAAAGTTATAGTAATTGTTTGTTAATTGCAGCTCAGATATCTATAGATATTGTAGAGACAAAAGTACTGAGCAAATATTTAGTGGAAAAGTTCGTTATATGTAATTTTATAAAATTGTGTTTTTAAATTATTTTTGCCATTAAACTATACTTTTCTTTTAAATCCAATATGGAAGATGCGATTGTAATTAGTCAAAATTAATTAAAGGTGAGAAGCGTAATCTTGTATAATATTCTAACATAACTTTAATTAAAAGTTTCTCTAATTATCAAAAGTAGAAACTAAACTTAATTGATTTACTTTTGTTACAAACATTTTCTTTTATCAAAATTAATTAAAGTTTGAATACTTATCTAACAATGGCATCTTCCATCACAATGGGTAAAAGCTTGTATACGAAGTCTTTTGGAAATTAGATTGCAATACCAATCAGAAAGGGATTCCAAAAATACCAAGGCATGGAATAATTATGAATTAATTTAGAGAGTAACTAGGACAGTCAAGGAGAACAGTCACCAAGAAAATTTGCGTTCGTTAATTTCAATGTGTACTGAGTAAATCTAAGTCACCTTTCTTGCCATCCGAGATGGCCTTCCCTGCAATCTGTGCCCATGGATCCCGATACTCATAGACTATAATTATATACCTGTTCGTTAAATAATAAACTTACTATCTGCCTCAATAACTATGCTTGACAAACTAGATCTAGTCTCCGCGGGAATTGAAATCATCAAAAGAACTGCCATGTTTTACAGAGGTAATCATTTCAAATGCTGCTAGACTCTTAAAGTTACCGTGAATAATTTTAACTTTCACCTATTTATTTCTTTAAACATTTTGTAAAGCTTTCATTTGTAAAATTTAATATTAGTTATGAATCAATTTGTAAAGTTCTTACCTTTTTGTTAATTGTACCCTGTTCTCTCTCTATATAACTTAGCTGTAATCTTTCCTACATTAAACCTCTCCTGAATAATTATTAGTTCTTAATTTCACATCTATGTGGCAATACTTTATTTTCATTATTATATTGTATACTTTCCAATACTAAATTATATGTCGATAATTTCCCCCAGAATCGCTATCTCTTGTAATAAAAGAAAACCCTCCTTACTTTTCAGAGGGTAATTAATCTAGTATTTTTTAAAAACAAATTTGTTATTCTTAGTATAGCGGGTGCCTGCCAGTCTGGGGAAATAAAATCAGAATTAGATAATTATTGTACAGTGTTATTCTCAAAAACTAAGTAAAAATCTATTTTCTTAGAAATGTGTTTCTTTGGTTAATTAAATAATAGCGCTAACTTCTAAAATCTGCAAATAGATTTATACGAATTAAATTAATATTAATTTCTTGAAATCAATAGCCACCACTGACTTTATATATATTTAATAATATGAAAGTATGTATTTATTAAAGCATTCACAACCAAAGATTTGTATTAGTTATACGTTGGGGAAAGTTTATGTGTAGTTTAAAGTAATACATAAGGGGGGGGGAATCCTTTAGTTCTATGAGCTATATTATATTAGCCTTAAATGTAATTCTTCCATATCCACGTAGTAATCAAATCATACCGGTACGAGGGGTTTTTATTAATAAAGATAGGTGATAATTCTTTATTCCTTAGTTCAATATCTATATATTTATATTAATGCAAGCATTACGTGTATACCGGCCTTTCGTTATATATATATCTTTGTGCTTCGTTCATTTTTACTTCCAATACCAAGGACAAGGTTTGGCAAACCTCTTTGGATTTCTTCAGCGCGAGATATTATTGCATAGGGTTCGCTCTGGCAAAAGTCCAGCCTATGGCAAATCAATAAAGCGCCTTTTTCGTTGTTTATGACCCGACCCTGCCGACGTTTGCAGAGAGTCGCTTTCCTTAACGGTGAATTGAAGCATCTTCTTAGATCTTACAATAGATCATTCCATTGCCATCATACACGTACCGCCCTCCCATATTTCGTTCTTGTTAAAAGCCTATTAATTCTCCTAAACCGTACTGTTATGATTATAGTAAATGGATTGCCATTTTTTAATATATATTTCATTCACACTTTCAGATACGACACTTCTGCCATTATTATTATTTCCCAAATTAGCTTCCCACACACGTTCTTATATAGCAAATGCAAATATTAATTAAATAAAATTACCCTTATCATCCAACTTAATAAACTTACGTATTGGTATGAATGCTGTTGTTTTATTACTGGTGGATTCAAATAACTTTAGGTACCGTAGTCTAGCGCTATTATTAAAAATCTTATGTATCCCATTCAATCGATAAATTATTGACATATAAATAGCCGCATTAGAATAAAGCCACGAATTATTTGTTACTGATGGTTAAATATGTTCATTGTATAGTATTGTAAGGGAGGTTAATGTTGTCCAAGGGAGATAAACACCCATTTTATTTACATTATAACACTAATAACGTTTGCAATCATATATACTCCAAGTTGATTTAATAAATTTTATATCTTTCTAAATATCTAAGTCATTGTTTCATTTATTGACTAGAAATAATTTTGATGTAATATAAAAAGGTTTCACTTACTAGATGATCGAAAATCGCTAATTATAATATTCTAGACATGAACAAAGTTCGAATAAGAGTCTTTTTGTGTCACGACTTTGTGATGCCGGCGGGGTAGGAATAAATTAGATCAGTATCATTGGAATTGTTGCTCATAAGTTGGTAGACCTGGAAAATAGGCAAATAGGGTAGAGTTCATGAATGTTCCTGACTTATGTATCTTGCACAGGATTGGATTCGAGATACTTTTGCCTAGATGCTAGATCTTGTTATATGAACAACGAAACCGACCAGTACAGATGTAAGTGAATACTTGTTTTATTGCCTTTTCATCTTTACAAGAAATTTTAAAGAAGTTTTCATTCAAGAATAATTAAAATTACACATCGTTTCCGTTTTATGCAAGCAGCTGCCATTGGAAATAGGCAAACGCTAGGTTAAGTAATTCTTAGAATCATTAGAATAACATAAATCTTTGAAAAATAGTTTTAAATGCTAAATGGTTCTAAAAAGAATAGAGAGACTAGAAATCCTAATTTTATTGATAGAATAAAAAAAGAAAACATTTGGATATGAAATCTCATTGAAAATGCTGAAAATAAAAATGTTAACAAAAATAGTTTTAAGAACTTTATCTTTGCATGAGATATTAATAATGTCAAACAAGTTTCTATAGCTGAAAACCACTCAGGGAAGACAGAAAACAACCTAAGGAACATTATAGATACAAAATTAATCAGAAAATTAAGAAAGAAAGAAATCCTAGTGTTAAATTGTTCATAGGAATAAAGTTATGATATCGTTGTGTTGAACAGGTAGAATAAATTATTTTAAATTTTAATTCGATCTCAATTTTATAATTGAACATTATAGATTATGACTTAAGCTATCTTCCTGCACAAAAATCAAGTTTCAACAATGATCACAACAGAAGTTATTAACCCATTTTCGGTGTGATTGGGGCATCACAAAAAATAAAAATAAAAATTTTCAAATCAACACAGCATTACAACGAAATGACTCCTCAGAAGAAAAAAAAACAATGATTTAAAGGCAAAATTAGTACAAATGATGTTTTAGACATAAGCAGAGACATTGAAGCTACAAATGAGTCATCCTCTTTTAGTTATTTTAAACTTTAACAATAAACTTTCAGATTATACAACCGAATCTTTGATTCTTAATCAAGACCTAGAATTCAATCCAAAGAAGCAGAATCCAAATAGTATCAACAAATAATAACCATAGAGGGACTTTATAGTTGGGTAAATTGAACAGCTATTGTGAACATTTGCATACACAGGAGGTTGATAATGATTACAAACAGACTTTCAGCTCCATTGACCTCAGTGTGCTAGGTGATATCGACAAATAATGTGTATTCATGGTGTGCAAGTAAATCTGGCTTGATTCCAGACTACATTAAATCCAACTGTGGCATTGGTAGGCACAGGTCTGCACTCCTCACTTCTTTCACAGGGGTTGATGGTGGTGGTCATTGGGAGTCTGGTTTGTAGGTGCGGGCTGTTGACGATTATTGCTGCTTCCGATAAACCTGCCGGGAGGGTACAGGGTCAAAGTTTTCAGCGCCTCTACTGCTCTGATGGGATGCTGCATTCCCTTGATGGATTGTTTTTGGGCTGTGCAGACTGCTTGTCCATATATAGATACATATTGAGTAAGGTTATACAACCCTTTTGTGGATATGTTTTTTTTATCGTGCGTATGTACTTTGTTTTTACCTTGTAACATTGAACACTGTAATATCATGTAGCTGGTGATCAGTCACCTGTGTTTTTTTACCTTAATAATATATATATATATATATATATATATATATATATATATATATATATATATATATATATAATGCATTGAAGGAATAATATATTTTTCTACTTTTTTATATAATAAAGTGCAGGTATATTTCATTCTTATAGTAAAATTATCGAAATCCAATCTTTGCCTTATTGTAATTAATTCAGATTTTTTTAAAAAAAATGTTACAACAAAATTCCTTGCTTTGTTTCACTTCAGTAACTATGTTTCCAGATTCACTTTTTGTATTTTCATACCCTGAAAGTTCATTAAAACAAATCAGTAAAAACTCTAGACTATTATCTTGATTAGAAATGTCATTATTATAATTATAAAATATACTTTCTTCTACATTTATACTAAAGTCTTTTTCAGATTTATTATCATTATCAATTAATAATTTATTGCATATTACACTCTTAAAGGTAGCAAATGAAAAAAATGAAAAATTTTCAGTCCTTCTTGCTTAATAATAAACAATCAGCCTAAAAATATTTACTGTATTCTTCAGCACATTTTAAAAATCTATTAAAGGTTTTGTGCTCCTTTTGACAAAGATTATAATTTTTTTAAAACCTTCCTTTATATAATTACCATCAAAACATTTTTAGACATAACATCTATAGATAATATATTCACATTGCTTTCATAAGTAAGGGAATCATTTTTATCCAGCATTGTATTCATTTCTTTTGTTTGTATAAGATCACAGTCAAAACAGTCCTGATTTAGCATGTGCTCACAGCCATTTTGAACTCTAAAAATCATCCAAAAACACCACAGACCCTTTCAAGAGATAAATGACATTGAATAATCCACATGGTGTCACTTGGATGTGTCAATGGTGTTTTTGAGTGGTCCATAGAATTCAAAATGGCAGGAAGTGCACTCTAAATACTAAATGTTTATAATTTCTAAAATATGAATGTTATTAAATAATGATGGTGCAAAGTGCCAGAGTTTGCAGGGAGGGGGAAGGATGGTTTGGACAATATGAAGTATTGTCCCCTAGATGCAGATGTCTGATCAAACCAATCTTATAATTTCCAAATATTAAAATATAATTTCTAAAATACAAATTATACTATATGCCCATATAAAATAAAGCATATTATTTTTATTTAACTTATAATTTCTAAAATATAAAGTTAAAGTACTTAAACAGAAAAAGTAAAGAAAAAAATGGACATTTATATTAATTAAAAAACCACATGTTCAAAAAACATAAAATTGTTCACATGTTGAAATAACGTAAATGTTAAATAAACATAGAAACAACTGGCAAACCATATTAATTCTATAATTATAATAAATCACATTTTATCTTAACATTACTCAAAAGAATAATTGTCTAAAGTAAAGATTATTGATTTTACAATTAAAAATAATAATAAATCAGATTTTTTTTTATCAAAGCAAGTAAGATTGTGCGCTTAATTTCTCACATGTCACTATTAGCTGACAGATGGATAAAAAGAATCTAAATGAGAGTGATTTATTCATTAAATTTCTCAAAGATGATAATGTTACCTACTGTCGGTGAAATGGTTAGTATTTTTAATACCTGTTTTACATTTGAAATAATCAACAAATTAATTTTAATAGAAATTTGTTGATTATTTTAAGTGTAAAACAGGGTATTGAATTTTAAATAAGATAAACTATTAACCTTTTTACTGTCAGTAGTAGCATTATCACCTTTAAGAAATTTAATGAATAAATCTCTCTCATTTACATTCTTTTTATCCATCCATTAGCTAATAATGACATGTGAAAAATTAAGCACACATTATTCACTTTGGGAAGAAAAAATCTGATTTATTAATTTTTTATTAATTGTAAAATTAATATTCTTTACTTTAGACAATTATTTTTTTGACTAATGTTAAAATAAAATGTGATTTTTTTATTAATCGTAGAATTATGTTTCAGCCATTGTTTCTATGTTATTCAATATTTATGTTGTGTCAACATGTTGTTATTCGTTACTCCCATTCTGTATATTTAAGTCAAGAGATTTGATCAAGTATAGTTGTATAAAGTTTGTGCTTTAATTTTGTAATTACTGATGCTAATTATGATTTTGTAATGAATGGTCATATCATGACCATATGTGGATTATTTGATGTCATTTATCAGTTGTAGATGTCAGTGGTGGTTTTGTCTGGTCTTGAGATTTTAAAATGGCCATGAGTGCAAACTAAATCAGTATCATCAAAACAGTTAAAACCAAATTTATCTTTCTCCTAATTAATATTTATATTTTCAATAATTCCTTCACTTTTAAGATTACCCAAGCAAAGACAATGTATACCTTTTGAACATAACCCACTATATTTAACTCACGTTTGTCTGCCATAAATATGCTGTCAACAAATGCAACAATTAAGTTTAGATGCTATATGTAAATATAAGTTATAAATTAAAAAATTATTAAAAGTGATGTTAGTTTCAAAACTTAAGTCATTAATAATACAAAATACTTTATTTACAAGTGGCATTGATTAGTTTTGGCTTTTCTTCACTCAAAAAATCTGAGGAGGTTCAAAGTCTACAATAAAAAAAAACTACAAAAGATCTAAACTCTGCCTATTAAACATCACACATTGGTAATTTCTTTGCAAGATTAATTTTAAATTCCTTTTTTATTGTTGTTAGTAATGAATAAAAATTGTATATATTTTCTTATTTAAATATTTATGATTATTTTTACAATTATATTTATTTCAAGACAAAGGTATACATAATTATATTGATTTTAGCCAAATGTGTATTCTTTTTCAAATACAAGTTAAAAAAATTCATAGTAACTGTCAAAATAAATATATAATCAATAATGACAGTAGTAAGGAATTTTTGTATCATTTTATAATTATAAATACAATTTGTTACTAATTTAGAGTGTGCTCACAGCCATTTTGAAATCTAAAGACCACCCAAAACCACTGGTGACACATCCAAGCACTAAATGACAGTAAATAACTTCATGACCACTCATTATGCAATTAACATCAATAATTAAACACTATGCTTGATCAAATCATGTGACTAAAATATACAAAATATAAAAGATGGGAGTAACGAATAAATTTCAAAATACTAAAAACTTATAATTTCTAAAATACAAATTTAAAATACTTGAACAGAAAAATAATAAAAAAAAAAATAATGAACACATATATTAATTAAAAAATCACATGTTCAATAAACATAAAATTGATCAAACCAAGCTTATAATTTTTTATTAAAAAAATATAATTTATTCATAACAAGATAACATTGAATTTATATATACATTGATAAAATAAATCTGAAAAGAAAAGACATGAAAATAATTAATCAATGTCTGTAAGATTATGAAGTAACTATGTTTCTTCATACAATTTCCCTGGAGCCAATAACTTGTCTCTAGATTTAATTTTTTTCATAATTTCCAAATAAACTTTCCAAGGGCTAAGATTTGTTTGATTATACACAAATGTGCATCTTGTTATCCATATTGAAAAGAAAAAAATAGCCATTCTAATGATTGAAAAAACTCCACTTTTAAATGCATTTAAGAGTGACAAAACATTATTACTATTTGCAGGAACATTTGCAATTATATTTTCCTGGAGATTATGAAGAAATGGGCAATCAAAGAAAAGATGTTGTAAAGTTTCATCATTAGACTTACATAAATTACACAGCGGATTAATTTTTTGAAATCCTCTTTTCCAAACTAAAAAATGATTAGTGGATAAAGAGGTAAAATTAAATTTTAAAATAAAATCTATATATTTCGGTTCAAAAACCAAATGTCTAGATTTTTTAACAAATAACTTATTAGAAATTTTTAATTGAATTGGTAATTTTTCTTGAGTATTATATATAAGCTTATAGATATCCCAATATTTTATTTTATTTGCTAATATATGTGTCTTGTAATAGGACATAATTTGACTAAGTATTCCCTTAAATTTTTGATCCAATTACTTGGAATTGGTGGGGATGTATCAGTAGATTCAAAAGTAAACCAAGTTTTGTTTTCTGGAAGATTAAGATAAATGGCACTTAAAACACTGATTACTTTTTGTGAATAAAAAACATGTAATGCATGAAGTTCAAGACCATTGTATTCTCTAGGCATTTGTACTTTAGATAAACTTATGGCTACACATTTTCCATTCCAAAGCAGTTTTGAGCAAATTGAATTGATTTTTTTCTGAAAAAAAATAGTAGGCTTAATAACTGGAAGATAATAATTAATTCATGGAAAAATCATTATGTTCAATAATGCAGTCTTTCCAGGAAGTAATAAAGAAATAATAGCCAAAGATTTAACAATTTTTTTAGTTTTGTCCAGGGTGTCCTGTTGTATTTGTTTTTCATAGCTATTTTAGACAATGCTATTGGATAACCAAGAAAATTTTGTGGTTTGGCAGTATATATTGAAGGAACAACATTACTTTTATTAATATTCCAAACTGAAGATTTAGAGCAGTTTATATTAAGATTAAATTTAACAGCATATCTATCTAAAATTTTATAAAGACTCGGTAAGTCCTACTGAGATGGAAGAAATACTGTAATGTCATCAACATATGATATGTGATGAATCTCTTCCATAAGTGTTGGAATAAATATCCCAGTTAGTTCATTTTCAATTTCCTTAAGCAAGGGATTTATATATGTGATAAAAAATAATGTACTAAGAAGTGACCTTGAGAAATAGATAGATGAGGTTTAAATCTTGGTGTAAGATGACCATCTAATAATATATGAATTGATCTATTTAAAAAAAAGATTTCCAATAATCCTGATATAAATATTTGGAACCCATAATGTCTGAGAAGATTAAATAATTTAGATGGTATAACAGAATCAAATGCTGCAGCAAAATCTAATTGAACAGCAATAGGCATGGATTTTCTTTTATTTTTCACATGTTCAACCAGCAGAATAAAATGCCGCATGACCTCAATTATAACTTATAATTTTGAAGTACTAAAAGCTTCTAAAATGCAAATTTTATTACAATATAGGCCTATAACCACATATTGAAATAACATAAATTTTGAATAAATGTATATTAATACTACAATTAATAATAAATCATATTTTATCTTAACATTAGCCAAAAGAATAATTGTCTAAAGTAAAGAATAACAATTTTACAATTAATAAAAAAATTAATAAATCAGATTTTCTCTTACCAAAGCCAGTAATCTTGTGTGCTTAATTTCTCATATGTCATTATTTGCTGGTGGATGGCTAAAAAGAATCTAAATGAAAAAGATTTATTCATTAAATCTCTCAAAGATGCTAATTCTACCTACCAATGGAGAAAAGATTAGTGTTTATCTCATTTAAAATCCAATATCTGTTTTATATTTGAAATAATCAACAAATTTTTTATTAAAATCTGTAAATATTTTTAAACATGGTTCTATGTTCATTTGTTGATGGTAAAAGTCACTTTGATATTAATAAATAGAAAATTATGTAAATAGATGTATAGATTTATATCAATTTCAAGAGCACATAAGGAGCTCACATGATCAAGTGTAGATCTGATATCCACATTAGCACATCAAATGTGAACAATGTTATTTTTTCTTATCTCCATTTTTTTTAACTGCATGGAATATCAGTTTCTTTCTGTAAAAAAAATCATATTAATTGTAAAATTAATATGCTTTCTTTCATATGGTTTTGGGCATATATTGTAGTGTAATTTGTATTTAAGAATTTATAAGCTTTTAGTTTTTCAAAATTATAAGCTTGGTATGATCAATTTTATGTTATTTCAACATGTACTTATGGGCATATATAGTAATATAATTTGTATTTTAGAAGTTATAAGCTTTTTGTATTTCAAAATTATAAGCTTGGTTTGATCAGACTTCTGTATTTTTGGACAATACTTCGTATCGGCAAAAACATCCTTCCCCCTCCCCACATTCAATAACATTTGTATTTTAGAAGTTATAAGCTTTTAGTATTTCAATTGCACTCACTGCCATTTTGTGTAATAAAATAGGTATTTTAGAAGTTATAATTTTTTTAATATTTAAAATTATAAGCTTGATTTGATCAATTTACATTATTTCAACATGTGGTTATAGGCATATATTGTTATAAAATTTTTATTTAAGAAGTTATAAGCTTTTAGTATTTTAAAATTATAAGCTTGGTTTGATCAGACTTCTGCCATCAGCATACTTTGATGCTTTGCACTGTTATTATTGTAACAACCATTCATATTTTAGAAGCCATAAGCTTTTAGTACTTAGACTGCACTCACTGCCATTTTGAATTCTAAGGACTGCCCCAAACCACCACTGACACATCCAAATGATGTTATTTATCACTTGGGTGTATCAGCAGTATTTTTGGATGGTCCTTATAATTCAAAATGGCAGTAAGAACACTCCAAATCAGCACCTCCAATTTTAAATTTTAGTACAAAATTGCATAGATTTATAATGACTTTAAATTAATTTGTTAATGTTTACAAATGAAGTTCAACCAACAGATTTTATTAATTTTATTTTGCTATAATCATTCAGTAAGCAAAAAGGAATTGCTCTCGTTACAAATTTCACTTTATTTTATTATTATTTTCTTCTGTATTTGAAACATTCAAATATGATTTTTTTAGAGTGCTTTCCATTTGTAAATTTATATTTCTAACAAATCAAGTCCAATTTATTCAATTAAAAATTTTAATATAAGATAAAGATTTAAATACTAAAATCAAATAGTAAGCATTTACAAAAACTACCACCAGGTAAAATAATGGAACGGTCAACCTGTTGGAAGGTTAAACATAAAAGAAAAAATAATTATTTAAATAAAACCTGTCTAGCAATTTTATATTCTAAGTTAAAATCACATTTAAAATGTGGATTCTTTTTTTTAAAATAAACTTTGCTATAGAAATTTTATAACTAAATTTGAAAGCAGTCTTGCTGAAAAAGTAGACATTTTTAAATAATTACATCTGAGTTCAAATCTTTCTAATTACATTAAGTTCATTATAGACAATATAATTGTGTTTAAATATTACATAATTAAGAATGTTATTTTTATTAGAGTTTCTCAAGGCTGATAATAATAATTTGACAATATTTTCCAAGATTTTTACTTTTATAATATATATATATATATATATATATATTATAATTATATTAACAGGGAAAGCAAACTAATATTATATTTATTGATTTAAAACAGAAAATACATTTATTTTTTTATGAGAAATTATAATAGAAAAGTAGTTTTCATTTCATCAAAGTTTAAATTTGATTTAAAATATAATCATTATTAGCATCAGAAGTTTATTTCATCTGATAAATTATTGATAAATTTTTAAAGTAAATGTAGCATTTACTTTTAGATGATCATCAATAGTTTCTTATGCAAATTCTAATTATGGATTTAGGTCCTATATTGTATTTTCAAATGCCTGGAGATATCTATATTTTATTTACAATCAATAACTTTTGATTTCACATTTAAGCTGAAAATATAGTACTTTTTACTTATGCATAGAAGACATTTTAATACTTTAACAACAAAAAATACACTATAATATCTTTATATAAATGTACTATATAATAAGAAAATAAGAAAAATGGCTAATATATGTATAAACATCTTACTTTTTTCATTTCATTAAATAGTTTTGTTTTGTGATCTTGACAGTCAATGAAGCTTCTATTTCATGAAACTTTACCACCTTTATTCAATTTTTATGTAAATATTCAATCGTACCTGTGCAAAACTTTGTTGAATGAAAATATGATCAGTGAAAATTCTCTTTATAGTATTTAATTCCAATAGTAAAATGTATATCTATATATAATATTAAATATAAACTATGATTGACTTAGGTTATATAAAAGTCATTCCACATAAAAAATTACTTAAAAAAACTTCTACAAAATATTTAAAATTTATCAAAGTTATAATTGACGTTGTATATTCCTGAATCAGAAAACAAAAATATCTAGTAGATATTTGTAATAATGGAGAGAAATGTAATAAACTATATTACAAATTGTCAAGCGTTGGTGGCCTAGCTGTTAGCATAGCTGCCTTCCAAGCAGCTGGCCCGGGTTCGCTTCCCGGTCAACGCATTTGACATATGAGAGAAAAAAAACTACATTACAAATATGCTATATGCATACATAAATAGTTTTATTGCTATATGTTTTATTATTTCTTACATAAGTATTTTAGAAGCTTAACAAAAGAACAATACAGACTTTAGATCACATAATGAAGTAGGGAGAGATATATGTTGGTAATAACAATGAGAAATTGATAGCACAATGCATGCCATTTTTTTAAGTAATCATTTTTTCATAAAACTATATATAAAATATTCTATAGTTATATTATTTTTTTTAGAAATACAAATATTCATTTTTTTTCTTAATTGGTTGGATTCTAATTGATAAAGTATCATGACGTCTGAAAGCATTTATGATAGAAAAGAAAATTTAAAATAAATATCGCTAATAGTTTTTATTATTATTTTTAAAAAAATATTGAGATCTAGTTTTCCTTTTTGTTTCCTCAAGAAGAAGAAAAAATCTGTAATTACCAATGCTACTTAAGCCAAAAGATTTGCAAAATTTTATATAACATCAAGATGTGATAAGTTTTATAAACGTATATGTATACCACCTATATATACGTTTATTATGTATACACACATGCTTATATGTATATAGATTTCGACAAAGATAAGAGTGGCGGAACGGAGTTTGCTGTTAAGTGAAAGAAGAACTATGATTTCTCTTTGAGAATTTATAAAAACAGAACAGAGCAAATTTCCAATGACCATTTTATAAACTCTTCATATTGCAGCTATTACTACGATGTGATTATCAATATAGTAGAAGAACATGGACATGCTGCTCACCAACATGCATTATCCTATGTAGTGAGTTTCTGGTCTTTTACCTCTGAATTTAAAAAAAACATTATAGACTTTCTTCTAAGTTTCCTTATAGTTCTTAACTGAAATATCACTTGAATTCTTTGAAGGCAGAATAATGACTGTATGTTTTTATAGATATTTATAAACGTGAGAGACAAAAGTAAATTCTGGATTTTCTTTCCAAAAGGATGTAAATTTTCCAACCAAAGCAGGGATTGGTGGTGGAGATGACTAAGAATTTCCTGATTTTGGATCCAGGATGTCACTTGATGACAACTATTTATTCAAGTATCTACAAGTGCAGATTACTTCCAAGTGAAGGAATAGTTATGAAGTAGAAGAACTATTTAATATTAAATGAGACATTTTTAGCGAGTGTGTACTTTTAATTAAAAAGGTACAAATAGTGAAGCAGAAGTAGAATTGGATTGTTATAAAATTATAAATGGAAGAACAACACTGTGGATATTAATAGTACATCAAACAGAGTGGCAAGATTAGGTATTGAAATTAATAAAAAATAAGATAATTTAAGTTTATGTCATAACAAGTTTCATTGTAATGAAAAAGTAGAGAATTTTTATATGGATCTACAAAATTCTTCAGATAAGATGAAATAATATTTTAATTTTATCATGGAAGATTTTAAGAATTGGTAAATAAAAATGTTGTGAGCAAATTTGGTTATAATAGAAATGAGAGACTGCAGAGTTCTTGAATTTTCAGAAAAAAGAAAAACTGTATAAATTCTTTCTTTGAGGAAAATGGACATGGAAGTATAGCAGATATGAATTTTACTTTAACAGAAAATATATATTTCAAGATTATAATTTTCTTAATGAGTTTAATACAGGAAGAGATTATAGATTAGTGAGGTATAAGATACATGTTAATGCAATGCTAGAAAGAAAAACTATTTTTAAAAAAGGATTAAGGGTTGATATGCCCTAATCTTTAGAAACCCTTTAATAAATTTAAATTAGAACTTGCAAATCATGCAAAATATTTTAAGGCTTTAAAAATGATTCAGACTTGGTTGAAATCAATAAGAAGATAACTAATATTCTATTAAGAAGTGCAAGCAAGATAGCTGCTACAAAAAGGCAGCAATTATCCATAAAATTTTGTACTGTCATAAGAAAATATGTGAAAAAAAGAAAAAATATGATTTTTTAAAATAATCTTTTAGGATTTTATAAAATGGCAAGAGAAATAGTTAATAATGATATAATTAACAAAAAAAACTTCATAAGAAAATAAAAGTCTCAAAGTGTAAAATAACATCTCGGTATTGGAAGGAAAGTTGTTACAATGACAAAAAGAAAAGATAGACCCATTACTAAACAGAGAGATGATATAAAATATGTAATGAGTTCTAAGAAAATTATATTGTAATAAAAGAGCAAGAAAACAAAGCATTCCCTACAATTACTATATTTTGTAAAATTACTAAGTATTTTAAATAAAGAGGTAAGACATTTAATTAAATCTAGGAAAAAGACAAAAGCTCCAGAAAATGATGGAATTATTATTGTTTGAGCAGATAAAGAAATAGAGAAACTCTTGACATAGCTATATACCAAATGTTTATAAATGATAATGATAAATTAAGTAATTGGAATAATGCAATAGTAATATTAATATTTAAGAAAGATAATAAAGAAGATATTAGAAATTACAGAGATATCAGTTTTTTATCAATTCTATATAAAATCTTTATCAAGATAATTATAACTTGTTCATAGTGAAATCCAGATGTCTGATTAATCAAATGAACAAGCTGGATTTAAAAGTGTTTTTTCTCCACATAGTTATGCTTTAGATTTATAAATAATGAAAAAAAATTGATTCTATATGCATTTCTACAATGATTAAAATCTTAATATATTGATGGAAAATATTGTCATATTCTAAAGAATATTTATCTAAATGCAACAACATACAACAAAGTGATACAATATCTTTAAAACATTTTGCAGCAGTTTTACAAGGTGTATTTTGTGGATAAAAATAGAAAATTAAGAAAGCAAAAAATAAATGAAAATTATTTACTTCATCTAGATTTTGCTTATGAAATTTATTTTGGCAAATAATGCTTCATAGTTTCATGAAATATTGCAAACGTTATCAGATGAAAGGAAGAAAGTAGGACTAAAGATATATATTAAAAGACTAAAGTAATGATACAATGGATTTTCTCAGAAAAAGATAATAAATATTGATAATCATGAATTAGAAAAAAATTAACAACTAGAAATACCTTGATCAGATTAATAATAGAGATTAAAACATAATGGATGAAATTAATCATAGAATTAATCTTGGATGGAATGTCTTAAAAGAAAATATGTTTATGTATTTTGAAAAAAAAAAATGAATGTGAGACTTGGATACTTAGAAAAACAGCAATGCAGAGATTTCAAATCACTCAATGAAATATGGAGAGAAAGATATGTCAGCAATAACAACAAGACATCAAAAACAAAATATATAAGAGAAAAAACAGACACACAATAGATATGGGTTGCATGTATTGATAAATGATAATAGATGGTCAGTCATAGCTTTAAATTATATCATAAAAGACTGTAAAAGATCTAAAAAAGGTTACATGTAAGATGGATGAATAAAATGACATTTGATATTGGTTATTAGGGGGGGGGGGGACTCAAAATTGGAGAAATGGGTTAAACTTTGAGGGACCTTAATCCAATGGATCAGTAATAATTAAAAATGATGACAGAGTTTCTCTGACATTTCATCATAAAGGAACTGTAAAGAAAAGGCATTACCGGTATTTTCAAGAAAATTTAAACAATCTTTTCTTCATTTTATTCCCTTGCTAAAAAAAAAAAATAGCTAGATATCCATTTACTAATCAATATTGAATATCGTCTTTGATGCTTGCGAGTTATCTATTTAAATGTGTTCTAAGGCTGACTAATACTTAAAAAACTTTTCAAGTTTATCTGACCAAATTATACAGATAAACGAATTATTATAATATCATAAGGTCCTTAACATATATATAATATTTAAATATAGATATACTTTAAACCCCTATTGATTGATGGTGGAATAGACTGAAGTCTATCCATTAAAGTTTGAAGATTTGTTACCGAGCACAGATTATATGTGTGTGTGTGTGGGAGATGATCTGAGCAACTGATGAGTGATGGTTTAGCATGAAATACGGATATTGGGTGTCATTTGTTTTCAGATGTGTGTGCCATCTCTATTGGTTGTATGAGATAGATTGCATAGCTGAAGGGAGCTTGAAAAGTTCAAATTTCCTATAAATATATATCATCATCAACCATTATCAATCCACTGCAGGATGAAGGTCTCTCCAAGTTTAATCCATCTCCGATCTTTAGCTTCTCTTCTCCACAACACCCCTGCACATTTTCTTATTTCATTCATCCATCTCACATGTGGTCTCTTTCTGGGTCTTTTACAATCTCTTGGAATCCAGTTTAAAATTTCAATTGTCCATCTATTATCATCTCTTCTAGCAATATGTCCAGCCCAACTCCATTTCAATCATTTAATTTTTTCAATAAGGTCAGTAACACCTGTTTGTTGTCTTACCCATACTTTGCGTTTTCGATCTCTTCTTGTTACTCCCAACATACATCTCTCCATACTCCTTTGAGTGGTCTGAAGTCTCTGTATTGCTCTTCTATTAAGTGTCCAAGTCTCAGATCCATAAGTAAGAACTGGTAAAACACATTTGTTAAAAACCATCCTTTTCAAACACATAGGCATATTTCCTTTTAGTATCAAGTTATTTCTACCAAAAGCACTCCAACCAAGTTTAATTCTATGATTAATTTCCTCCATTATGTTTCCATCTGTATTAATAATCTGACCTAGGTATTTGTAACTGTTAACTTCTTCTAATTCTTCATAATCAATCTTTATTTTTATATTTTGAGCAAATCGATTAAACATTACTTTAGTCTTTTTAACATTTATCTTTAATCCTACTTTTCTACTTTCATCTGCTAACTCCTGCAACATTTCCTGCAGCTCTGAAGCATTATTTGCAAAAACTACATCATCTGTGAAATCTAAATAACTTAAATACTCTCCATTTACTTTCACTCCTTTAGTTTCCCATTTTAATCCACAAAATACTTCTTGCAGCACTGCTGTAAAGAGTTTTGGAGATATGGAGTCACCTTGTCTTACACCTTTCTCAATGTTGATTTTTCCAGTATCATTATGTAATCTAATTGTTGCTGTTGCATTTTTATAAATATTCTTTAAAATATGACAATATCCTGGATCTATACCTTGATAATCCAATGCTTTAATCACTGAAGAAATGTGTATAGAATCGAATGCCTTTTCATAATCTACAAATCCAAAACATAATGACAACTCATATTTGTTTGTTCTTTCTATGACTTCTCTCAATACCTGGATATGATCTATTGTACTAAAACCACTTTTAAATCCAGCTTGTTCTCTTGGTTTGTGGAAATCCAAAGTTCTCTGTAGACGAGTTGTAATTATCTTGGCAAAAATTTTATATAAAACTGATAAAAGGCTGATAGGTCTGTAATTTCTAATATCTTCTTTATCACCTTTTTAAAATATTAATATTATTACTGCATTCTTCCAATCTTCCGGTACATCTTTATCATTTAGACATTTGGTATATAACTTTGCTAAAATTGTTTCTATTTCTTCACCTGCTTCTTTTAATATATCAATTATAATTCCATCATTTCCTGGAGCCTTTCCTTTCTTCATACACTTAATTGCATGTCTCACTTCTTCATTTAAAATTCTGGGCAATTCAGAAGATGTAATAGATATAGGAGGTACTTGTTCTTTATTACTATATAATTCTTGATAAAAATTTTCTACCAATTTCATGATGTCATCTCTCTTTTTAGTAATAATTCCATCTTTTTTTCTTATTGCAGATATAAATTTTCTACCAATACCAAAATGTTGTTTAACATTTTTGAGACTTTTATTTTCTTCTACAGCTTTCCTTGCTATTTCACAGTTATACTTTCTTATATCATTTTCAATTCTTTTCCATACCATTTTACAAAATTTGAGATATTCAAATCTTTTTAATACATCATTTTTGTATATCTTCATATTCCTTCTTTTCTTCATAAATTCTCTAGTCTCAGTAGAAATTTTATTAGTCAATTGCTGCTTTTTTCTACCAGCTATGTTTGTTGCAGTTTTTAAAAGTGTATCCGTTATTTTCATATTAATTTCATTCAAATCTGTATCATATTCAAAATCTCCTAAAACTTGAAACCTATTTGTAAGTTCTAATTTAAATTCATTAGAATGTTTCTGAAGATTAGGAATATCAACTGTAAATATTGTTTTTCTTAATAATTTTTGTCTTTCTAGTTTTACATTAACACGTAACTTACACCTTACTAATCGATGATCACTTCCTGTGTTAAATTTATTAAGAACATTACAATTTGAAATATGTATTTTCTGTTAGTCAAAATATAATCCAATTCTGCTGTACCTTCATTTTGATGCTTCCATGTCCATTTCCTTTTAACATTTTTCTCAAAAAATGAATTCATAATATAAAGTTTTTCTTTTTCTGCAAACTCCACAAGTCTATGTCCTCTCTCATTTCTATTACCATAACTAAAATTACCTACAGCAATTTCATCTTTCATTTGTCTACCAATTCTAGCATTAAAGTCTCCCATAACAATCTTAAAATGTTGTTTATTCTGATCAAAAGCCTTTTGTACATCCATATAAAAATCTTCTACTACTTCATCACTATGAGAACTTGTTGGGGCATAAACCTGAATTATCTGCATTTGGTATCTGCTATTAAGTTGTATAACTAATCTTGCCACTCTGTCCGATACACCATCAATCTCCACAATATTGTTCTTCCACTTTTTATTTATAATGAATTCTACTCTACTTGTATTTCCAATATATGTGCCTTTTATAATAGAGTATATGTCCACTTTTTAAATCAATTGTTTCTGCACCTTTTCTTCTAACTTCACAAAGTCCAATAATGTCCCATTTAATATAAGACAGTTCTTCTTCTAATTCTTGCAATCTTCCTTCACTTGAAAGTGATCTGCAGTTGTAAGTACCTAAATAAAAAGTTGTCATCAAATGGCAGCCTGGGTCTGCAATCAGGGGATTCTTAGCACCCTCCGCCTTCGGCCACCAACCGCTGCCTTGGTTGGTGACTTTACAGCCTCCTGGGAATAAGGGCCATGCTTTATTTTTGTCTGTCATAATTGTATATATGTATTGGAAAAATATTTATCATTTACACAAACATTTATTCTGCCTTATCAGGCACTGAGAAGAAAGACCATGGTGTTTCTTGATCTTAAACTCAGAGGTAAAAAGCCAATAAACTCACCATGCTGGCTAATGTGTGTTGGTGAGCAGCCCATCCATGTTCGTATACTATATGAATAATCACATAGTAATAACAGCTGCAACGACAAGAAGGTATGGAATGGACATTAGGAATTTGCCCTGCTCGGTTCCTTTAAGGCCTCCAAGAGGAATCAAAGGGTCTCCTTTCAGTTAATAGCAAACTCCTTTCTGCAGCCATATATATATATATTGCATTCAAAAATTTAAGTACAATCTTTTTTATATATTTAAAGTTGTAATAAACTTATACAATGGTTGTGAAATAATCCTAAACCACCCAATCTCTATATATGGTGGTTTTTATTCTGTTAATGAGTTTTTATTTAATAAGCTTATATTTTTAACAACATGGCCAAATCAATAGTGAAGTTTAATAAAGGTTTCAGTTAATCCTTTTACAGCACTTTTTTCTTATATGAAAATAATAAAATGAAGAGAGTAAAAGCATTTTACTACTATATAATAAGATTAAAACGACTTTATATGGGCATGAATCTTATTTCAAAATTATATTTAAAAAAATACATACACATACGTATGTAAAACTTATTCTATTTTATGTTAATAATCACTGCTTGAAATCCTCGCTGCTGATGTTAGTATTATGTCCATAAAAATATAATTTTTTTTTTGTCAATTAAAAAATTACATTACTCTATACAGTTTACTAAGTTATTAAAAAGAAAAAACTTTTATTATATAAATATCCACAATATTTATATTCTAGATTTATTTTATAATATAAATTTTTTTTTAAATTTAATGTTGTCAAGTTAAAACATTGCAATTTTATATTTATACTTTATTTACTCAGTTACCATCCATTTATTAATCTACCCATTTATTTTTCTATCTGTCTATCTCAATTTTTGCCTGTTCCTATGTATTTGTGGTTGCTAGTTAACTTTCCCTGATTAACTTTTTTAATGCCTCATTAATACATCGTGAAGGTACCAATTGTTAGAAACTTCAGTCTATTGGATCCCTTTATTGAATAATAATTTGTAACTGTATTTTTGTATAAGGGAATAAGAAAATGTTTTTCCTGCTTCTTTAAATTTTGCTCCAGTTTATGACACAACAATAATTTGAAAATAAAGCACTTTATTTAATAAATAGTTATTTAACTAGACATAGTTGTTTATTTAGCTACATATATTTGAAAGTTAGTTAATGAAGTTATTGAACATTCTGAGATTAGAGTTCATTCATGGATATTTGGAGTTTTATCACTGCTGCAATTAATTGGCAGGCTTTGCCAATAATCTCTATTCTCCCACCTATGCTTTATGATTTCAATGTCATTAATATTCATTGATTATATGCATTGATTCTCTATAATTGTTCTCTTCATTGATAAAAGAATGGCTAAATAAATTTAAACTAATCATTATTTAACTGAAAGATTATATTTTCCACATTATGTCAAAAGTTATATTCTAACTAGAGGATATTTTTTCAATCTTATTATTTGCTAGATACATTCCAGTATTATTTATTTATCAAATTTTAAGAAATTTATTATTGTTTTGTAAATTTAAAAAAAAAGCATTAAATTTTAATTTAAAAGAAGTAAAATTGAAAATATCATAAGTGCTTTATTTTTTTTTCCTCGAGTGTCATACCATCAGCCAGGAAGTGAACCCACTAACCCGGGACAACTGCTTGTAAAGCAGCTGTCGCTGACCTCTCGACCACCAATGCTTGACTAAGTGCTTTATTTTTTTTTAACTATAATTGAAACAAATAACAAAAATAAAACATTCATTAAGTATATGTTATAAAAAAACAAAACATAAAGGGTGGGGAGTGATTTAACATAATCTTTAAATATTTTCTATCATTTATCATTCTGATTGTCTTTTTTTCTAACTTATTTAATCAAATAGGCACAAGTATGATCTTTATCATCATCTATAAGGATTCTGCCTATATATTGTAACGGGAATTATCCCTCCTTAAACTTTTTAAACTTTCTATTTATTTATTTATACTTTTTTTATATAAAATTCATATGATTTTGCAATATAAAGTTTAAAGGATCCTTTATACAAGCAAGGGAGTAAATATGACTAATAATTACATATCAATCATACCCCCCCCCCGATCAGACTGCAATTTAATAAAATATTAAACTGACAGCCACCTTTCCAGACCAAAGTAGCTCCCCCGGCTTCATGAAATGTGAAACATCTCATGGGGATATTTATAATGGGTTTAAACCCAGGGTGCCATTCAATACTTACATTGGAACCCATGAAATGTTATTAACACATTTCAAGGACATTAATAATTTCAACAAATTTATTAAAAGATAATAATTAAATGTAATATAATAAGAAGTAATAACATATAAACACATTAGATAGTACACACTTAACAAATTTTGCATGCTTATTTATGAATTCTATTAGGATAAATTTAAAAATGTTATTACTGACATCAAAAATATTTATCTAAGATTTATAGCACAGCTTTTTGAGCTTATTTGTGGTTGCAACATTGTCTTTAATTTCCATAGGTGGTTCAAATAGCTTTGATTTTTATGGTAGATGTGACAGTTCTTGTTTTTTTGTATATGAGTATGTACAGTTCTTGGCTATTCTTTTTAGGTGGGTTTACACAGTTCCTGGTTTTTTTTTTTGTATGTGGGTGATCACCCCTTTGTCCTCTGATTCCATTAGTTTCTTGGTCCAGGTATTGGTAACATGAAGGCAGTTTCTTGGTTTTTGTTCTTGGTGTGTCAGTTTACTTCATTTGGTAGGACGAGTTGAAACTTTGGCAGAAGGCGAGTTAGAGTAAGTTATTATGACATTTTCCTAATGGCACATGGGAGAAGAGTGGAAGAAATGACCGAACACAGAATTCGGTACTAGCCACTCATTTTCTTTAATAATTATTTAACTGAATTGAACTCAAACTCAACTAAAATTGAGGATCTCTAAAAACTGATTCTCTAGAAACTGAAGACAATAGAGGATGTGTGCCTTTTATAGTCCTCTGACTCCATCTTTGCTGTAGTTTCAACCGTGTTATCAATACATTTTATCTCTAAAGAAATTTAATTACAATTTACACTTCTTTATTTTCTGTTTTTTAATTTTAATTACAGGGATTAGAATTAGAGATATATTGTTTAACTAATCAGTCTGGAATTTTAATCTCCAGAGCCTGATTAATTTTGAGCAAATTATTTTAATTAATCACAAGAAACTTTTTATTTTTTTAAATAAAAACTTTTTTTTTCTTAAAGAGTATTTTTGACAGATCATAAAATAAAAGTATATAAAAGAAAGACAATTTATAATTATTAATTAATTTCTAACTTATTTCTAAATTTTCTCTCTATTCTTTTTAGCTTCTACTCTTTCAAACTATTAATTCTTGATATTTTAAATTATATATTTTTTTAATAAAAAAAAACAAGTGAATTATGTAACTCGTATACACACACACACAATTGCGCAACGTGTGTATATACTGTTACAATATATATAATACAATAGCTAGTCCTTGGTATTTTAATCATCTTAAGCAGCAAGTTACATATATTTTATAATGAGATGATCACATTATCTATGAAATAGAAAAATAAAAACAATAATATCAATATAATTAAAAAATAAGAAGATAATCTTCATTAATCTTATTAATAATCTAAACATACTATTCTAGAATGTTACTTATACATCAACTTGAATGAAAATTCAAATACTTAACTGTAAGACTTTCAACAATTTTTTTAAAAAATGATAAATTTTAAGGTGGTCTCACACATGTATAAATATGAATATATCAAATTTTAAAAAAGAATGAAATGGTTTTTGAAAAAAAAATTATATAGGAGTTAATTGCAATATTAGGAATTATAATAGAAAAATATTTTAAAAGTGCATATATTTACAGAATTATTCGACCATATTAATCATGGTTTATTAGCTCATAATAGTAAATTATAAAATGAACTTTATAAAAAATATGATATTAATGGAGATGATTGTATTATTAAAAAATGGAATTGGAAAAAAATATAGTTAATTATTTTAGATAAAAATTGCAATAAGGAAGAAAAAATGAACAATTTTGGAAATGTTTCTAATATTAATTTTACAAATGAGCAGTCACAGACTTTAAATAAAAAGATTAAATATATACCATTTGTGGTTGGAGATATTTAAAAAACAACAATTGTGAATGTGGAAACTGCAAATATTAACAATAGTTTGAAAGAGAATCACAATAAAAAATTAATAATGTTATTTGTAAAAAAGAATGGAAGGAGAAGTCTATTATAAAACAAATTATGGAAAAGATAAATAAAGAGGACTTAATAGTAACAACTGAAAATAAACAGTCAAGGTTTGTTGTTATAAATAAAATGAACTATAATAAAAAATATATATTATAAATCAGGTATACCAAAAGGTAAATAAAGATCTGGAAAACAGAATTAAAACAAAATATAAGATTTTATTAAATTATATAAAAATGAAGCAAGTAATGAAAAGGAATATATGTATTTATATCCTAAAGCTTTTGAACCATTTTATAATATGTCAGTAAGTCTAATAATTATATTCTTAAAAATTTATGTGATATAATGTATAAATTGATTGTCACTGCAAGAGGATTTGCTAAATATTGTATTAAGTATTCAGAAGAAATTATAAAAAAAAAATTAAGTAATGTAAGGTGAAATAGAAATGCATTGATTGTTTAAATTGATATCAAAAAAATGTATCAAAGTATACCTATAGAGAAGATAGTATAAAAATAATTACTGATAAAATAAAAATAAGGGTTATAATTTCAGAAGCATGATTATATGTTATTAAAGCATTACTACTGATAAATAATGCCTTATATTTTAAGTATAAGGGAAAATTTGAAATATAACAAAGGGATGGATTATGAGTTACTCTATTAATAGGATTTTAACATCCATTGCAACTAACTATATAGAGGAAAATATAATTGATAAGTGTATAAAAAATAATAAACTTATGGAATATCATTTATTGTTAAAAGAGAAGGGGTTAAAGTATTTAGACATTTTTAAGCAAATGAATTAATAGTGAAATACTTATTAAACATTCCATTTATTGTTACTTCTGCTTAAATATCTAATCAACACTCCATTCTTTTTTTCTTTTCTAAATATTGTAATGGTCAGAAAACATGTGATTCGTTAACATAGTGTAGAATTCAACCACCACACAGAATGGCAGCACCACTGAGGTAGCGAAGCCACCTGTAGTACTGAGTTCGAACATAGTTTATCGGTTCCACAATACAATCTACGAAACAACGCATCTGATGTGACATTAGTAAATATTTCTTTAGGCATGGTGGTCAGGGATGTTGCAAGAGATTTATGATTTTATTTTCGAGTTAGCCAATAATAACACTAATATTAATTAAACACTTATATTTACAAATCGAGAAAATATTATATAGAATGGGTATCGAATAAATAAAACGTACTGCAGATGTATAGTTTGAAATTATTTATTGAAACATTTTAATAAATTATTTACTGATAATAATTGATAATACTTAAATTGAGTAATGGAATTTTCCAATACTATTATATTCAAAAAATACATTTATTGATTTAGTAACATTTATATGAAATCATTTTATCAATAATACTTTTTTATTTAAGATCTCAGTAGTGGTATTTCCGATACTGTTCATATTTACAAAGACAAATACATTTATTTGATGACGTAATCTAGCTACCTAAAATTCTTGAGCAAGTATTTCCAAGGCATGCCTTTAGGGATTTATACCTTTGCAATGCAAGAGTCTAAAATAAGATTTATAATAGTAGCGGCAGACATATATTTGTTTAATTAAAAATATTCATTAATAACTAAGGGCAAACATTTATTTGAGAGTGAATTATGAAGATAATGCAGGGATGGAGTGATACATAGAATAATAAAGTTAGTTAAGGAAAACACGTGGTACGTTTTAGAAAGGTGATATGGAATGGCAGTATATTGAAACTGCAAAGCCGTGAATGAGTTTATAAGAATGACAGGCTGGCATTTGCCATCGGCCCAAAGAGGTAAGATGTCACATAAGCATAACCAGGGACAAGCGGTTCGTGCTGTGATTGCCTGCTGGCTGCGTGACTTTTGTCAAGCCCTATGGGAGCATTTATTATGTCCGCTTGTGTAGGACGACTAAGGTTAATTTCAACCCTATTGAATCTGGAATATTCAAGGCTTGAAATGGGTCATCGCATCTCTAAAACGTAACACATGTATAATGTATAGACGATTCTAGTAAGATTTAAATATAATTTCTGACTCGGCCCTACATTATCAACATTTAATAAAGAACATTGGCGACTTTCAAAGAAATGCAATTTTATGGAATTATTAATCAAGATTTAATAAACATAAAACATATATAAACTGGGTGATTATTACAACTAATACGCCAGCCAATAGTAGACCCCTGCATTACAATAAATGAAGCATTGAATGTGTGTCGATTTATATGAAAATATTAAGTTATTTATGAAAGTAAATATTAATGAAAATTTGACACGCATCCACTGTTTCAAGCGATCATAGATTTATACTTAGAAAATTATGAGCATGCAATAATTATATAATAAAATGTAGATTTTAGAAATACACACTTAAGAAAGTTAGAGTCAGGCAGGCTAGATTATTAGAGAACTTTACATTAAAAAAATTTAATAATTAATTTTAGTTTTACAAATGAGAATTTACAGTTTATAAGTTAGATAAAGAATGAATAATCTATAGCAGGATATCAGTAGAGTACTCTAGAGAATTTGGACACAGGTACCTGTTTATGAGAAGTTTTCCGATTCAGTGATCAGTAGCAAATTGTTCATGATTCTAGCATTAGCAGTTCTTTCCTGTATTTAGGTGGTTCATTTAATTTAACAGCAGCAACTTTTAAATTATTTTAGGCAGCAGATCTTTGTGGTTGAATTTATGAAGGGCAATGGAAGGTTTGGCATCCGATAGGCCATCTCCAGGCGAGAATAGTCTGGGCACTTTTACTCGATCATACCGTGGCAGGAAAAATTTATTTAATATCTTGGAGACTCTCTTGATTGAGAGCAAAGCTAAAGTTAAAGTCCCAGTTTCTAGCAAGTCTAAAATGGCCTCTTTTCTTAGATCTTATCTTTCACATTTTTGTCATAGTTTATTTTTGGATTCCACTTAATCTGCCCTGAGGATAATAAATGCATTTTTGTTAATTCTAATTATAGAGAAAGCTGCCTTTCTATTGTTTACATTTACATTTTACATTTAATTTTTATAATTACATTTTAGGGAATTTTTCTTTTTAATTAATCTATTATCTCTCACCGACCGATTCTTTTAAAATTTCAAAGACAAAAAGGGAACATACGATTATTTTTACTTTTAATTAAATATTACAATCTATTTCTAAATTATTATTAAATGAAATTTAAACAAAGCAATAACTAACGAATTTTACAATTCAAAATAAATGATTAAAATTATATATTTTTATATAACTAAAAGAAGAAATCTAAATTATATTATTTATCTTTATTTATTGCCTTAAATTTGAGATCAAAATGTGTGCGTGTTTATGGGGAATTCTACATATATCTAAACATTTTTAATATTGCTACACACACAATTCGATACCAAAAAGTTTAAATTTGGGTAGGTTAGACCGGTGAGTGAGAGACGATAAAAAAAGGTGAAACTTAAGATTCGAATACGAATCTTACTGTTTCAATATACATTACATATAAACATATAATTATATAATTAAATACTACAAACAAATAAGTCTCATTTTCTTCCTTTCTTTACAAAAATGTTATTTCCTGTGTGTGTATATGTATATATTAAAACAAAATAAATGTCCGCTAATATTAATAATACAATAACGAAACTTAAATATATTCCAAACAACGGTAAACAATTTATAATATAATATAAATAAAAACTCATATAGAAATATTTTCGATTATATTCATAATCATTTTCAACTCAACTTTCAAAATGGAATCATCTATTACCAACCGGAAACACATGTCGATTTAAATATCCCACAATTCATTACCGTTGTTTGGAATATATTTAAGTTTCATTATTTATATATATATCCACTTGTTCATTATATCCAATGTTTCGACTATATTTAATTTATAGATCCTTTAAAATGACTATAAACGTCGGATATAATGAACAAGTGGATATATATATAGGAAATAAAGTTTTTGTAAAGAAAGAACAAAAATGAGACTTTTAATTGTTTGCAGTATTTAATTATATAATTATATGTTTAATAAACGTTATATTAAGAATAAGGAAAAAGAGAATAACTGATTGCTTTGAAAGAATTTAAATTAAAAAAATCATAGACTAGTATTGAATGCAGAAGAAGCATTTGAACAGAAATTGGAGGTTGAGAATGAGTATATATTAAGATGGATTATAAAAGAAAAAAAATTAAGAAGATTTTCAGTAATAAATATACTTATAATATGGGAGACAATGCAAAGCTTGTATATAAAAAATGAAGTGGATTTCAATTCCATATTCAGAGGGTTTATATAAGATTATTGATAAAAAAAAAAGTTATCTGATGATATTGAAGTAGTGTGGGAAAATTATAAATCTTTAGGAAAAGGGATTTGTAATGCAAAAAAAAATGGATAATATTAAAAACAGGGTATGATTAATTTATAAAATTTATTGTGACCATTGCCTTATGATATATATAATTTAGATGGGAAAGACTGCCATGGAAAGAGCTAAGGATTATGAGAGGATAATTGATAGAAAGTAGATAAAATCAGGGCCATATATAGATTTTTTGGATACTGTTCACAGAATAAATTGTGAAAAAAATATTCAGGTAATAAAATATATTAAAAATTTCAAGGAAAGAAAATGTTATAAAACTTTGTTTAGTCAAGGAAATTTAAACAAATGTGTAAATATGTACTGGACCTAAAGCCTTGATACAATGGGGGGGGGGGGGAATTGGCATTAATGGATTATTGGAAACTTTAAATTATAATATCGTTTTTAGATTATTTTGTAAATATCAAAAAAAAAAAAAAGGGATTGTAATAAGTTTATTTATTTTTATGTATTTATATGTATTTTACTAATTATGTTTATTATAGTATAATGTAAATAAGGTCCAATGGGTGTAATTGCTATAGAGTAGTTATTCTGATGTTTTTTAAAAAGGAAATATTTTAATAAGATTCCAATAAGGAATGAAAGCCTGGTTAGATATATTAAATAATTTTTTTATTTATTTTTAGTTGTCTATTTTAATTTTGCTTAAGATTGATTATTTTAAATAAATTTGAATAATAAACTTTAATTGTAGTTTCCAAATATATTTAAATGTCAGTAATAACAAATGTTAATATAGCCTAATTGATAAAAGCATTATCATAAATTTAGTATTCATGAATCCAAAGGTCACTAGCTCAATTTTCATGCTAGACTGTAACTGATTAGGTCAGAACATGTGGAGAGGAGAATAATACCACTCAAATATTGTACTACACTAACCTACATATTAAATCTCTAAACATCACATGATCATCATTTCCTATGCTTACACAAGCTGTTAAAACAGTGAAAAACTCATCTTGCATTCATTGATTCCTATGGCTTGCACTGAGTGGCACTACTGTATGGAGTTAATTTAACATTTTATTTTATTTTAAATATGAGCACTTGGAATTGGGAATTAAAAAAAGCTTGAAAATAAATTAATGAAAAGTAGAGTATACTATCTCCCTTGAGTGGTATTCCTATTTGCTAAGCATGCTTTCAATACCTTCTAACGGTATCATAATTATAGTGATACATCTAGGGCAGTGTAGATGAGTAATGTGATATAAATGGTATTGAATTATATAAAAATGAGATGGTTTACCTGACCCACTTTTTGGAGAGGGGGGAGCAGGGTTTGTTTTTGTTAATCAACTTACCATTATTGGCAATGTGCCAGGCTTCCTTTATTTTATACTTTGCATTTCTTTCCAGCATACTACTGTGGCTAGCATGGGTTTGAATGTGTGCCCAAGCTCATGGTGGAAAGACAGTAATTTACTGAGTAATGTCATTTGCTGAATCATGTGAATTTTTATTTGGCAATAAAAATGATTCTCTCTCTCTCTCTCTCTCTCTCTCTCTATATATATATATATATATATATATATATATATATATATATATATATATATATATATATGCCTAAATATAAAATTACTAATTTAAAAGATTTGAAAAATGTTTATTGTCATAAAACATATATTTCATTAAGATTACATGTACATTTTACTTTTTTGGCATTATTGATCCATAATATGTGGTAATTAAATAAAACCACTACAAGATTTTTTCTTATGACTAATATCCATTTCTTTTCTTCTGTACTCCATGCTCCATTCTTTATTGGATACATTATTAAATGAATAATTCAAATGGGTATCCTTTCTCTTCTGTATATAATGATTCTAACTGAACTTTTATTCTTTCATTTAAATGGGTTTTGTAGAAGAATAAATATATAAATAAATAATATCTTATTAAAGCTAAGGTTACATTTTAAAATTTTCTACTTGTTGCTTCAATCCTAACATTATACAATCTCCAATGATACTTTTATAACTATGATTCAAACTTTATATTGAAATAAAACAAAACATAAAATAAACAGCATCAGTGTTTTAAATACTTATATAAAAAAAGCATTTAATCAAATTATGTTATAGCAGTTATTTTTCAGGAATGTTGGTATAGGAAACTTTGCACACAAACAAGAAGTTGTATTTTAGAACACAATAGCATCAAGTTCTAAAATAGCGAATGATTGTTTAGTAAGCTAAGCAAAGCATCATAAATTTATAAATAGCAAATAAATTTAAAATGAAAAATGAGTTTTAAAAGTTTATTAGTGAGAATAGTACGTTTATATTTACAATTAAAATATATGTTTAATAAATATTATAAAATTGTAAGGAAATAAGAATAATTTTTATTACAATAAGCAAGTAAATCATATCACAATACAAAATAGTGTACATTAGTTACAACATAATAGATAAATAATATACTAAATTATATAACAGATCATTGACATCGCAAATAAATAATTTTATCAGAATTTTTTTTTTTTTTAAAGCTATTTATTATCTTATTAAATCAAAAATCAAAAACTCAATGTAAAATACATTTTACTTTTTCAATAATAATTAAGGAAGAAGATATCTTGCCTGAATTGGTATTTTAATCTTAATTTCTTTTTCTTTAGTGATCTCAGAAATGACCTGAAAAATAAGAAGTACCATGGATTATATGTTTGCATAGGATTAGGCATAAGCTCCGTATTAAATATTTTTCTGTTTTTATCAGTATTTCTTTTTTATTTTATGAGAATGCTTTACACATATATATGTATATACTGTACAATATGTGTAGTAATCGAATAGGATGATAAAAGTGAGACTATTTTTGTCATATTGATATGATAATTTTATAACCACTCTATAATAATTATATACTCTAGAATATGTTGTGATGCTAATAATCAACTTTTAAAAAATAAAATAAAATAAATAGATATGTAAAAGAAGTCACACACATATGGATATACCCAACATAGAAAGAGAGGAAGGGATATAAGAATGCAGATTTATGAAAGAAAAAAATAGGCAGAAAACTTTTAGGAAGATTTTAAATATGTAAATGAGTTGCATTTGAAAATTGGAGTAATTGGTACAATAACAAGTCATAAATAAAAGCGCTTTTGTTGTCATTACAAATAAACTAAATGGGAAAATAGATCAGTATCAAAAAGGATGGAGCAGCAAATGAAACCACAATCAAGTATGGTGCAATTGAAAATACCACAGATAGGATAACTGACAGAGTTGAAATTGAGACAGCAAGGTATAAAATACAATAGTCAGCTCATTGAGAAAACTCATGGAAGGGATGTTGATCATGTTTGATATTGGAATGTTGTACATATTGAAGGAAAAATATGACCAAAAAGTCATGCAAAATTCCAAAAAATGCTACAGACAAAAAATAAAAATAAAAAATTTGTGTATGAAATGTGAGACAAAATTTTAGGATATGCAGACAAAAAAAATTTAAAAATCATTTAAAAATGCAGAGAAATAATTTGGGATTCCAAGAAACACTAGAAAGATATGTAGAAAATCAGAGGGCAGGCAAGAAAAGTTTTAAGATAATCCAAACAAGTCAAAATATAATGTAAAATCATGAAAAACATCAAAGAAGAAATGTCACTGTGAATACAAGAACAAGTGTACCATGAAATGGAAATTGTAAAAAGAAAGATATGTTCTGACTTGAAATAATTGTTCAAAGATCTGGAAATAATAATAAAAATAAAAAGCAAAAAAATAAGCAGGGCAATATAAAAAGAATTGAGAAATTGGAAGTTAGGGAAGAAATTCAAAGAGAACATGAAGAACATACTCAGAATATGGTGTTAAAAGATGAAGAAAATCAATGTTGGAAATTTTTCCCAAAGAGAGTGATAAAGATCCCGAATGTGGTAAATAATACAATAAATAAGGTAGAGGTTGATTATATAAAAATGAAAGAGGAGATTAAGAACTGGTTCACAGATGGATGAAAGAAATCAGGATGAACTACAAGCATGAATGAGACTAAAAAAAATAAAAATTATTCCACAAAGATAGGACAAATTAAAAGCCCTGAGATTAGTAGTAGTATCATCTATCACCACAATTTGCCCACTAAAATAGAGCAGATGATCTTAAGTACAGTTTAAAAAATGATAGAAAGATGGATAAATTGCTAAATACCATCAACATGACCTTGCACAGCAGGAAAAATGGTCAGAGGAAAAATTAAATATGAAAGATATCTACAGATTCATAACATACTTGGAAAAAGAGAAGGAAAAGCTTAGGTAGTGTAGGAAATACTTGAGCAATGAATTGATTCTGAAGTTATGCAAACCTAAGGTATTAATCCAAGTACTAATGCTGTGAATAGAATGCCAGAAAATGGAGAGAGGATAAAAAAAAATAAGAAGTAACCTCAAGGATAATAAAAAATATCTTAAATTATCACAAATGATAATACGATCACTAGTGAAAAAATACCTGGACAGTTGTAAGATTGATACTAGTATCTGGAGGAAATAAGCCTCAAGTCTTTCTTGTCACTTTAAAGGCTGATTTACAATGTTTTTTAGTGATTTGAAAATAATTCATTAAAATTTATGTATTAATATTATTTGTATATTTATCTAAGTTTAATTCTTGATCAAAAGCAACTCAAAACCCCACTCACCTCACAATTATTAATATTTTGTTTAAATAAAAGAGTCTTCAATTTTAAAATTATATACATAATTAAAAAACAACAACAAGATTCCTTCAATTCATAATGATTATTATTAACATTTATAACTATTAAGTTATTATTTTTTCATTTTATCTACCTTTTTTAATTGACTATCTTCATCCATTTAGATTACCATAAGGCATAATGTTTGCAAGCTTCTCATTTTATTGATCCCTTCCTTGCTCTAACTACTCAATAGGATTATGTATTTGCAGTTATATTTTCAATTCCAATATCATTTTTATTTTATTTTTTATTTTCTAAAATTCTTTATCTTTCTCTTTTTTTTCTTCTGGAGTTATAATGGCCATAGATTTAGTAATGAATGTTCAAAAACTCAGGTTACTTACTAGCCAATAACGAAAGATTAATATTCAGCAAATTTAGTTTGGATATACTATGAATTTGAGAATGTTAATAAAATATTTTGACAGATTTTTAAATAAAAAGATAGTCTCTAACATGCTCACAGGATTATTAATGTGCCAAATTGATTGTGAAACCCTGAAACATAGACACTCAGTTATTAATTTAAGCATATAATTTAATGGTTTTATTGTTTGGAAATTCATAAGAAGCTTAGGCATCAGAAGTGCTGGAATTGCAATCAGTTCAAGGAATTGTATACTCCAGAGTTTGATACTCTATGACTGCAGTAAAACACAAGGACAAAAACAATTAAATAGATTTATTACTTAGGATCTGAAAAAGTTATGCTCCAAAGTCTATCATTCAACTGCATAAGATAAAGTTACTGGAAAAATATCATTCAAGGATACTTTGTAATATTCTCAAAACATGATGACAAATTTGGAAGACTAATTACTATTTTCTTCAGCTTACTGGATATATTACTGAATCTAGTGTTATACGACTACATCTTCCTAACAAAGTATTTTATGGTGAACTTGAGCAAGATATTTTTAAAAAAATAAATAAAAATGTTCTATAAAAAGAAAAATTATGATGACCTTTCACTGGAAGAATATATTTGAATATAACATAAAATCCAATACTACAAATCAATTTTATAAGTTTTCGAAAAATATTTGTCATAAAAGACATTAAAATATAGCAATATGAGATGTCAAATACGCAGACCAAAGTTTATAAAAACATAAGCCTACATTCACATTTCACGGATTGACCTGTTCATTTCAAAACTCACATTTAACATTTATTTTTTGATTTTCTTTATAACTTTTTTTTATTCTAAAGTTATAACTGTCATATTCGTTAACAAATAGTACTCATAGTTATGACGATATATAAATGTGTGTGGGCGTGGACTTTTTCAGATATAAAATTATTCATAAAGAAAACAAAGTGAATCCTTTCTCAACAAATTATACATTAATCACACACTCTTAAAAAAATTTATTATTTTTATTTCTCTTATCTTGCCTGATTTTCAAGCTATTTCATATATATAATATAAATAAAATGTCTGTTAATTACAACAAAATTATAATCATACTAAAAATAATAAATATAATGGTAATAAACTATTGCTGCTAGAAGAATTATCATCACAACTGAGTTCTTTAACAAGATTCATAAAGATTCTAAGAGCTCTAGAAGGTGATGCACAAATAGGATAAATGGAATAAGAATGTCTACTGGAGTAATAGGAATTGATAGATTGGAAAAAAGTTTCAGCTTGAGGATACATTCATCTTGAAAGTAATCTCGCATAGTTAAAAATGATAACATAATACATATAAAAACCAACATCATAATTAACAACCAAAGACTTCATGTATGGACTGTTGATTCAGTTTTAATATAAAAAAATAATGTAGTTTTTTTTATATATAAACCTAATGATTTATGCAAAATTACTAATTTTAATTTTTCCAGTTAGCATTACATCTTTAATAAATTAATAATTAATCTCTCTATTCATATATATTATACACATGGTAATTTTAAATTTTATCACACAAATTAAAGTACAGAAAAAAGCACACATTGAATCAATTAATATTCATTTATTGATTATTTATATTTCTATATGTTATTTAGTCACTTAAATAATAAAAGATGGTTTAAAAATAAGACTTATATCAACTCTGTCTACTATTTAATTTATATAATGCATAAATGAAAATGAAACAATTTCCTTTAGATAAATACTTTGCATATAATAAAGATGTATATGAGAGATTGTGACCTGGGCCAACTGATGAGTGCTGGTTCAGCACGAAATGCATCTTGGTGGTTATTTGTCTTTTATTATATCTTTATTTATATATATTTAAAAGGAATGGGGAAGTATGAAGATGTTCATTATATCTATAAAGATATTACATATGGGACAGAGAAAGGTGAATAACTCCGTGTGTGTAAATTTAAAAAAATCAGATATATTAATCTTTAACTGAGGCTTAAAGTTTATATCTGTGCTAGAGATAATCTCTAGTTTTGAAAATGATTAGTAATAATCATTAGTGTATTTATCTGAAATGGATGGCATCAAAGTTGTGAGTGGAGGAAGTTTGACAATGGTAAATGAAAATGTAACAATTTACTTTAGATAAACACTTTGCATATAATAAAGATGTATATGAGAGATTGTGACCTGGGCCAACTGATGAGTGCTGGTTCAGCACGAAATGCATCTTGGGGGTCATTTGTCTTTTATTATATCTTTATTTATATGTATTTAAAAAGAATGGGGAAGTATGGAGGTGTTTATTATATCTATGAAAATGTTGTGTTTTCAGTGCCTTGGTTATGCTGAATGGTTAGTTTATGCATACTGCTTCCATTCCTATGAATTTCTTGAGTTTCTATTATGAAGCATCTAAGATTTTGCTTCAGAGCAACTATTAGTTAGTATTTTAGATGCATTGTTTTATATGACAGAAATATATTATACATATTGATTGATCAATAAATTTTATTAAAGTTGTCCATTACTATATCATCAGTACAAAAAAAAATACTTCATGATTACTAGACGTATGTAGAAAACAATTTTAAATGCAGAAACAATACAGTATATTAATTAAGCAATAACAATGGATTATGGATACCATCTGTAACCATTGCCTGGTGGATTCAAGTGACTACTTCTGAACTGATGAACCCATTCATTTTTAAATAAAGTATCAATTAATAAAAGAATCTTAAAAATGTACTTACAGATAATCTTGCACATCAATGGTGATTATGAATATTAAAAAACAATTCAATAAATCGATTATAAATTTCTGCTATCTTTAAAATATAGCAATAAATTATTATAAATTAGGTTTAGGATTAAGATTAGGGCTAGGGTTAATATTAGGATTAAAGTTAGGGTTAACCTTTTATTCATTAAAATCACAGATTCAGTATTTAAATAAAATTATTAAAAGACCATAGTAAATGTGTGATATCATCTTCATACTTTTTGTGAGATTATCCGTAAATACGTTTAAAAATTGTTTTAGCTTTCCATTTCTTCCTGTCCCATAAGTTAATTTAGAATCTTATATTTCTTTCAATCATAAATTAATGAAATTCTTTATATTAGCAAGATTTATCTTCATATATAACTAACTTGATTCTAAATTTTTCATAATTGTAGAAAACATTTTTTTTAAATATCTATTCTTTTATTAATGAAAATAAAATTTAAAATTTTTCCCACACACACATTCTTTTTTTCTCTCTCAGTCTTTCAGTCTTTTTCTTTGAAAATTAGGGATTTGCTTCTTTTTATTTATTTTTTTAAAATAAAAATAATACTTTGTTATTGTTATTTTTTTAATTTGTTTTCTTCATATATATGAGCCTAGGGGTATCGCGATCTTTAAAAGAACAGAATATGTTTTAAATGTGAATAATTTTAAAAGTTGAAATAATTTTCCATTGTTTCACTTTGATAAATTAAAAGAATTATTATTCCAAGTAAGCATAATTTGCTGTAAAAATTGTATAGTGTGAATATGCAACATATATTTACAACAATAGAATGGATAAACAAATAATAATAATAAGGGGAATTACTAAAATTACTGTTGTCAATATCGTTTCATTAGGAAGGGTTAAATCTATTCTTCAATTATGTTTTTGTGGTTGTTTCATAATTTGATTTATTTAATCATAATCTTTAATCACCTTTTCTTACAAGTACTTTTTAATACAATTACTACAATATTTGTCAATTTCAAAAGTAATCTATACTTAGATTTGGTTTTATCATTTCATCTAGCACCCTAAAGGACATATTTATTAGTCTTATGATTTTGTATTTTTCAAATCTTAAAGTGCATTTTTAAATGAAATTTTCCTATTATCTTGTATATATATGAGATAAAATATATTTACAAATATATATTAATTTATTTAACGCATATTGATTACGTAAGTAATATTTACTAAGGCAATAAACCTCAAGAATATGCGCTTGAAAATGCAAAGGTAGGGACCTCTACAGGTCTTAACCACAAGCTTACACTTTTCTTTCAAAGCATAAGCTTGTGGTTAAGACCTGTAGAGGTCTCTACCTTCGCATTTTCAAGTGCATATTAATGAAAGATCATATATTATAAATTCTATCCTTCAAATGCATTTGGTTAAATGCTTCAATAGTCTAGTTTGTATCATGACATTTATAAAAAAAATCTGCATTCAACTAATTTATAGTAAACGGCTGAGAATATAATATAAATTTATATAATGGAATATGTACAATAAATTCACTTTATTTCCTGTAATTTCTTGACTTCTATTGGTAATTGATGCTTAAAATACTTTTGGAGTGCTTTATTCTTGACTCTATCTTTCCTATACATATTCAGAATGCTTGCTCTTCTGAAAATGAGATTTACATCTGATGTGTCACATAATTTTCTTTATCGCATTTACCAATATACTATATTATTTGGACTTTGTTAAACATTTCTGGACTTTATATAGGATGCACTGACATACTTCAAAAAAAGAGTGTTGAATCAGGTCAAAATGTATCAGACCATTATTCTGGGGACAGATATTTGAAATGTTAAAGTTTTGCATTCTTTAGGCATTATAACATATTGATGAATTCACATTTATGAATATTATCAAAACTTTTAGAATTGTCAAATATTGATATTTCTTTTCTTTTTTTACATATAGTAAGTTATTTGTTGCAATATGTTTTATTTTCATATTTCAAATAAAAAATTATTATAAATAAACATTATTATTACTAACATCAAGATTATATTACCTTTTCTCATGCTTTCAAAAGCTATTTATTCTTTTTACTCTACCTTAGAACAATCTACTGAATACAAATAATAATTGATGGATACTAGATGGCATTATACTATAATATCCCCATCTCCAAACTGTTGTGTGGATTTTGTTTCTGTTAATGAAAATTAGGATTTACAGTTTAAACTAATGCTTTTATACAACTAAAAACCATCTTTTATTCCTTCACATTATTCTGAATAAAAGCCTGAAATTCAAATAAACTTAATATGAATATTTATTAACCAAAGAATAGAAAGAATTTACAGATGGCATAAAACTAAGATCTCTAAAATGTACTGTTTTTATACAAGCCAGAAATTGATCTAGAATTGAGTATATGACAGATCTACATTATTTAGTGTCCATTGATTATTCAAGCTTATAGTAGATGGCTCTGCAGTAAAATGAAGCATTACTACAACTACTACTGCTATTGGTACCACTGCTATCACTTCTACTGCTATTATTAACTATTATTTAACTTAATGCAATTCCAGTGTAAATATTATTAGTAAACATTTTTGAGTATTAAAATAAACCAACAATTTCATTCACTTCATCAGAGATTTTTTCAGTTTTTTTTTATTTATCTTAAAATTATAAATAAATTTAAAAACTCTTTATTTTACAGTTAATCATTGTGCTTGTAAAGAATCAATTTACTATAGTTTCACATTCAAAATTTAAATTGGAAACAGTATTAGATAATTCTCATATGCTTACTCTCATGTGTTTCCAATGATGAAGGCATATGTTGGGAAACATTCAGGAGATGAGGACTTTATAGCATTACACTATCTGATGTTTATTGATTACTCAAATTTGAATGGCTCTACAGTAGACTGAATTTAAACTTCAGTCTAGAATTTTAAGTTGTGTGAAACTATTAAGAATATAAAATATTTTATCAATTATTAAACTAATATAATTAATGATCATTTAAATTATCCAAAAATATAATTTTGCAAATTTTTTTTTTTTTTTAAGTTTTGTTATTGTGAATAACCCTTTTAAAGTATTAAATGAAAATAACTACAGACTATAAAGTTCATGATTCTAAAAAGTTATAAAATACAATTTTATCCTTATTTATTAATAGAGCTTTAATTTGCCATAAATTTTCCATCTGAGATACTTATTAATAAATAATTGCAAAATATATTTTAAAGGTTTACTGAAATTCAGTCATTTTTATCTTTATTTACTTTCATGTAGCATTTTAAGAAGTATATTTATAGAGTGAATTTATATATGAAAAAAAAAACTATTACGAATAACTATGTTAATTGTAAGAGAGTTTTAATAATAAAAAATTACAGACAGATATTCCAGCTTTAATAAAGCACTTTATAAAAAGAAATTCTCCTATTACCGACTAAGAATATTAAATGAAATAGCATTAGCAGACTAATATCATAAATAAAAAAATAGAGAGAGAATATTCTTAATATTCGGTCTATAGGAAAGAAAACAATATCTCAAAAATTCATTTCTTGAGATATACCAGAATACTAAAAAGATATTAACTATTAAGTGCTGGTCACAACACTTTAAGGACAATTTATCTATATTTATTGCATTTTCAAAATTCGTGCATTTTTTATATCATATTTACCTTTTTTTGCAACTAATTTTACTTTTGCCATGCTGACATTTTTTTATCTCTCTTCTATATACAGTATATATTTAAATATATGATCAATAAATCGGAACTTTTTTGTTCCAATATATTTTTCTATTCGATCCCCATTCTCTTAAAATCTGCTGCTTTTAATGATTTCAAAGTCATGTAGTAGTTAGATTGGTGGATTTTGGAACTCACACTCTATAGATTCAATCATTTCCAATACTTGAATTTGTTATAAACATCTAAGTAATGCAACATTTAATTATATATTCATTTAATAGTTGCAATATTAATCTTAGATATTTTGTAAGGAGTTTATCAGTAAAATACAACAAATGAAAGTAATATATCATCTTGTTATTTATTAAAAATATCATTAAAACATCACATGACCAACATTTTTTCCTTTTTACAAGCTATTAAAATAGTAAAAAACTTTCTTCAAACAATAATGCCAACTAGTGTAAGCTATAGTAATCATTAGATTCTAGAAGTTTTGTGCATTTGAAAGCTAGTCTGGGAAACTAGATAAGATTTTAAATACAAAACTTTATGACATCTAAGGATTACTGTAGCTTGCATTAAATAGCATTATTATATGGAGAGAAAGTTGCTACTATTTTGATATATTTTATCTTCAGTTAATCTATTTTGTTTTTAAAGCAGGCAAAACTCACTATACGTATCGCCACACATAGCAAGCTAGAGTAATCAATGGATGCCAGAAGGCTTGTGCATAAAATCCCCATCTAGGACCTACTCATTCAATATCCCCAGACTAGTTTCTGTCTGTGGCCTTCATCAGTGAGGAGCCCATGTGTGGCAATGTGTATAGTGAGTTTTTCTTGTTTTAACAACAGTTATACACAAGCATGAGAAGTGGTGGTCATGTGATGTTTATTGGCTATTTTGTTTTTACAGAATAAGTCACAAATTGTACATTACATTATTCATTAAAAGTGTAAGAATTTAAGCAGTACCTTTATATAAAAATACAGGATTTAATAGAGATCTGTATTTATACATAGCTTATTTTAAGTTTTTGATTTTCTTAGTGCATCATTCACTTTTAGCTCAATCCTAACACAACTATTCACCAGCCCAGAAGTCAGGCCAACTTCCCTCACTATTAATACTTTAGGAACCTACACCTTTTCAACTGATCCATAGTTGTGATAGGATTGACCTAATGGTAAATGATGCACTAATAAAATAAAAATAAAAGATGTATATCATCTTACCTTGCCTGAAAGTGGCATAATGAAAGTTCAGATGCATGGATAAACTATCCACTGCAGCTCTGTAGGTTTTTTCTTGTCAATATTATTTTCCTTATGGATCTCATTTGTCTATTTAATTTCTCTCGTGACATTTTTATTAAAAGTTAAGACTTTTATATTTTCTACATTGTACTATTTTTCTTTTATAGTTTTATTTACCTTTTATGACTGCAGTTGAATGTATGTTTCATGAAACTGTGATCTCTACTCTGTCTGCATCTTTATGATAATTTAATTTGCATTTTGTTATAATCTTCACAGCATGTTGTACAAGCACAAATCTAAATATTTTTGATTTTATATATTTTTTATACAAAATCATTAAAATTTTTGAAATTTCAGTTTCACATTTATTTTTATTTGCTCTCATGTTTATATTTTCAATTATCTTCTCAATTTATTAATGCATGATCTTAACTTCTTCATCATTATGATTCTTTAATGGCATATATTTTTGAATAATTATAAATCATTGAATATTGTTTGCAATACAACTGATATCACAAATTCTATCAGTTAACTGTGTCTGTTTAACTTTTAGTCTATCCCTTTAATACTAATGCTAAGTCATTATTAAAATATATCATTCTGAATTCTCATTAACTGTTAAAAAAATAATTGGATGATTTCATTCATCAGGAGTTCATAGGAAGTTCAATACCAGAAGTGACTGTGTTAGGGCCAAAATCATGGACTTTGGCTCCAGAGTTTGCCACTCTAACATTGCATCTAAATTTTCCTTCATCATGTTGTTTTAACTTCCCATAATTATTTTTCCCCCATTTGTATTTTTTTTTAAGTTTGATAGTATATTAACATATAGTACTGTCAAGACATCTATGTGAACACAATGTGACACCTTAAGAACACAAAATCCTTCACAGGGCATTAACAACTTACAACTAACTGGTCACACAAGCTGCTAGTGAGATTAATAATTAAAATATGATGGGCTTATTTAATCTTGGAAGCCAAATGGACAGCGATAGCATAAATTCCTAAATATAAGTAATACCTATATTTGATTTATATCAAATATATTACAAATGTAAAAGAGCAAAAAAAGTTGCAATAATTTATAATTGAACAACAATACTGTGTAGCTGAAACAGTTGTAAAGTAGTTGAGAAATAATAACTTCTAGATGGATTCCTAAGTAGAAAAATAAAGAAATTTTAGTTTGGTAAATTAAATGAAAATCTTTTGTCAAACTATCGATTTGAGTGATAGAATCTCTAATGATCTCAAATAACTAATTACACACTTCTTATTGTTATTGTTATTATTATTATGATGATGATATTTCAAATGAACTTTATTAAGACCAATAATGATTTCACATGATTTCTTTTGGCACACATATGCTTACATAAATTATTGTTATAATTGCATGAATAGTTTTAATGCATAATGCTACATAGATCAGAGGGGCATTACATATCTGAATGGGGCAAAAGCAATTGATTATTTAGAAAACATTGGAGTGACATAATTACATATATTTTCTCTATAGTGTACATGAAGAAAGATTAAATACAATCTGTGTACAAAATTTTCAAGTCAGTGTTGAAGCTTGCATATGTATATTTACAAAGATTTTTTTGGTTTTTACATATATGTATTATGGAGATTCAAATTTTATTTCTAACAATATTCTGTTATTTATTAACAATGCGTTCATGTGAATAAAAGTTAATTTTTTGACTAGTATGGTTGGTAGGCTTTCTTTGACCCTGGCCTGTTGTGTGAGAATGCTCATGAACAAAAAAACCCTCATTATGGATAATGTAGATAAATGGAATGGATGAGATTTGGCACAGGTTTTTGATAATGTTGAGCATATACTCATTCAGGAGGAGCATATACTGTAAATGTCATTTATAGGTTTGATTTCTCAATTAGAAATGACCATGTGACTGTAAAAATATCTAGGGGGGATTATGAAAGCAATCTCTTGTTTTCAACTGTACTAATTTACTGGTAAATGTGGATGGATGCCTCCTGGTGATATTGCAAAACATAAAGGTGCAACAAATGCACCAGAAAGCAAATAGTAACAAAGTGGCAACAAAGTGGCTATATGGACTTTGAGAATGTGTAGCTTTTGGAAGGGCTGAGTTATATGTTGTAGAGATATTGAAGGCCACTAATACATATTTAACATAATTTGTCATGTGAAGTTGAGTGCTTGGCAGACATTAAAGAGGTGTTGTTGAGTCTCTTTCACTGCATAGAATAGTCCACAGAATGAATCGAGATTTTTGTAGAGGTGATGATAGTGTAGAAAACCAGATGTGGGAGAGCAGAAAGATTGAAATAGACAAGGAAGTCAAATAAATAGCACCAGAGAACAATTTTAAAACTGGCAGAAAGATGATGGTTATTGATACTGAACATAAAAGGTGAATGGTCATTGCCAAGGTGTGGGTGGAGTAGATCATAGATTTTCCAGTAGATGTACTTGGAGTTATTACAGAAGCTGATCAAATTAACTTTCATTAGTACTCAGTAAATAAGAGCTGTGATATGGAATTAAGAGGGATGTAATCACTGGAGAGATGGTTTACTGCATGTGGAACACCAGGCCTAGACTATTATGAATGGGCTGTCAGCTGAGCTGTTTGACAGAGATCAATTCCATCTTCCATTTTCAGAGTAATTTATTGCAGAAGGCATTGATAACAGAAATAAATGCCTTTGTGAATTTGATAATTTGGGAAAAGTGTATAATTTTGGTAATAATAAGAGTATTGAATAGATGTATTTTGGAATAGAAGAAGGGTTATGCCTTAAAAAGTGAATTGGTGATTTTTAATGCACTATCTTGGAGTTTGGTTTGTATTCCCTGCATCATGCCACTTGAGACTTTATGGAATGGAAAGTGTAGAAATGAAGTGGGTTTTTCTTAGAACATTTGTATGCATAGTTTTTTAATGGATAGAAACTATCCAGCAGTTTTACTGAGATTGAATTGAAGCTTGTAGGCAAATGTGTAATTGCTGAGAATGCTTTGTAATATGGATAGTTGTGTCCAGGAAGGCAAGAAGACAGTGATAGTATTCATGTAATATATGCAAAGATTATACTGTTATGTAAATGGTATTTGGATTTCAGTGATTTTGCTCTGTATTTCTTGTATATACAGCATAAAAAGTAACAAGCTGAATGGTAATCCCTGTAGGATGGACTGCATGGGGATAAAGAATGATGAATTTATGCTGATCAAGGTGATATATTATACCTCATGACTTAGCATCAATTTGATATTTAGGTATAGGAGACAGGTGTAATTGTGGCATTAGCAAGCATCTGAATGAATATGTCGATGAGGAAGGAATCAAATGCTGCTTGCAAGTATGGCCGAACTATAATGGGACCTTTTTTATCTTAAACTGAGTTGGGGATTATCTAAAAATAAGTACTTCCTTTATAGTGAATAAGCCTATCTTGGCAAAATAGAGAGGTGATATTAGTGAAAGGATGTGTCTCAATTTTATATTTAATGACTTTCTTAATCAATGTTATGGCTAGTGACCCCATGGAGACAGGTCAATGATTGGATATGCTGCTATGGAATTGTGTTTTTAGTAAAAGGCACTATGATCTCTCACATCACATATTCTTTGGGATAGAAAATTGGAAAAATTGCATATGTATAGTGTCGTGAAATGGCTGAAATGATTAAAGATAAAGTCAGAAATTCCATGAGCCCAGAATGACAAAAGTTGTGAATGGTAAAAGTATGGCAGTGAACTATCCAGTGAGAGAAGGCATAGTTTCTGATGATCCAAAGAGGTGGATGGATAGTTTTGTGATTTTAAAGTTCATTTTCAAAGTATAGATATATGTGGTGAATCTTGTTTGTGTTCAGTAAATGTACCCCTGTCGGTTTCAAGTATCATGGGGACCTTTGATGTAGATATGTGGCTAATACCCAGCATATATATGCTCTGGTCCATGTAAGCTGTTGGGCTAGGCAGATTCTTCTTTTTTTGATGTCAAGGTAATCTTTTAGCAAGTTACAAATGTGGAGTTAGATTTGAGTGAGCCTGTGGAACTGCTAGAAAATTTGGTTAGTAGGTTCGGTAATGACAATTATCTTTTGTAAATCATCATCCAATGACAGAAGTGAAGAAGGTGAAGGAGTGTGTCATGTCATGTCAAATGTTGTATATTAAATAATAATGTGTGGATGAAAACAAGATTGTTTGAATTGGTTCCTTGTTCATTTGCTGTAACTTATTTAATATGATGTATGTTGCTGATTAAAATGAACTAAGTAATGGCAGAGGAAGAATCACATGGATTGTTTTATATATTTGTATAAATGTTATATAGAATTCACTGAGATTAAATGTGATCATTTGGGTTGAATGATCAGAGGATTGTATAGTGTTGAGTTTAAGATCTATTATATGATGCAATATAGGAAGTAGAAGCATAGGTCAATGAGGGGGCATGTTGGTTGTTATGAAAAGTGATTGTATGAGGTAGTAGAAAATCCGGCTATGCACTTATGAGTGGGAATTTTATGAGATGTAACCATTTATTAATAAAGATCAGGTAATCTAAGTTGAAGTTTTCCATAAGTATAGTTGGGTGGGCTCTGGAATGTAAGTAGTAAGTTGATGGTTTGGATGCTGTATGTGATAATTGTAGAACTAGGGGGATATAGATAAAAACTTTATTTAGTGTTGCTCTGTGGTGATGAAAAGTGTTAATCAGTAATTGGGCATTTGAACAAAGTGGATAGGCATTCAGAGGCCATAAAAATGTCAGTGCCTGCTAATGGTGATGAGATGTTCCTATATCTGCAAAGCAAAATATAATGTGAATGTTAAAATATATTTTACCATAGACTTATTTTTGAGTCCTTCTTGGCAGTTACAATTTACAGTATGTTTATGTTGGTTTTCTTTTGGGGGGTTTCTTCTTTCCAGACCATACAATATTTTCAGGTTTCATGTAGAACAAATTTCTACACTGTCTTTCTTTCATTTATGTCCAAGTCAGGTTAACATAGACAGGCATGCTCTTGGATGGAAACAAGACTTGTAGCAGTTAGGATATTGTCATTCTTTATATTTTTCTAGTAAGTTGGTTTATAATGTTTAGCTTTCAGTTAAACTTAGCACACATTTGTTTTCATTTTGGAAAACATTTTTAAACAGATAAACTTCTGGTCTGTTTAATAGCTATGTTAAGAATTACTGCTACTGTCTCCTCAACTTCTGGACCAAGACTCTTCTATCACTGCATTCTTCAGTGGCTGAATTAAGACTAATCTTCTCTTATAAGACACTGAGAGATATTGATATATCCTCTTCCCTATTGTATGTTTTAGAACAATCCTGTCTCAAACAAATCACAATCTTGTCTCCTACATGATCAAATTAAACAATGACCAATTAGCCAAATTTCACAAAAAATGTGGTTATTCCCCTCCCTTTTCTTAATTAAAAAAGTTCCACTCATAAGAAAAAAAATCCTCTTCAATTATTTTTTTATACAACAAATAAGTTAATCCTTTAATTACCTTTGATTTGTAGAGATAAAAAGAAAAAATAACTCTAACTAATTAAAATAAAATTTAATAAAAATGTTAGAAATTTATTAGTATTTTTTTCTTTTTTAAAGAAAAAAATATGACAGAGCATAAAACTTTACGTTATCTCTCTTAGAATTTAAAATTAAAAATTGTTAAATAATTGTTAAATAATTTGCTCTCAGTACTTTTTCCAAAACTAAAATTAAACTGGTAATTAATTATAATTACCAAAGAGAGAGAACAGAAGATATGGTTTATTTGATTTTATATTTTTCTCTCTCTTTTACAAATATTTACATTATTATTTAAAAAAAAGTTTGGGAATTATCATATCTTTTTTTTTTTTAAATTTAAACATTTAAATAAATGTTTGATATTAAAAACACATAGGGGCAAATTCACCAACAATTAATGCATTATAAATTTAAAAAGCTTGTTATATAGGCATGTCCAAACTTGGCCACTGTCCATAATATTACAATATATAATATTTTTATAATGGATAAATATATAATTGTGTGATAATTATGAAATCTATTTAATTGATAATTAAAGTGCCCTCTAGCTGCCATATTCAATAACTTTTTACAATAAGAAAATAAACCATTTCTTGTTATATTTTAGATTTTATATATATATAAAGAGAGTTATATAAATATAATAAATGATCATGACTGGATGTTCACTAAAAGATAATTCATTGATATAACTAGCACTTGGAAGGTTTATTGTTGTAGTGATTATATAACTTTTAATATTTTAATAACTAGTATTATTTATAAATTATAATGAATGTAAAATTAAGTTTACAAAATATTTACTATATAATTATTAACAGTAGTAACAAGGATATTAGAATAAATATTTTCCTTGGACAATCTTAAAAATGTTTTTGGCAATAAATTTCAAACAAGATAAGAAGTATAACAACTTCGAATATTATATAATTAAATATTAAGGTACAGCTCATACATAAAGATGAGCTGTTTCTTTCTTGATAGTCCATAAACCTTTCATTGTGGATTATTTTCAACTTCATTACAATAAGTATATTACATTTGTTTTATAAATATGTACATATCTATGTGAAATATCAAGCATTTCTTACTGCTAATTTAACTTTTAGAATATTTTTTAATAATTTAGTTTTATTAGATAAGCTAGCGACATCTAATTAATTACAAAACGTGCATAACAGTCAAAAATTATATATTATTAGATTAATGTGTTATATTGTATCATCAAAATGTGAAGATATTTATACATAATTTTAAATTGTGTTTAGATCAGACAAGTAATGTTACACATTTATTATGCTAGGCTGAAATAATTATAGTTTTATTTTAAATCTTACACACTCCAATATGTAACCAAATTTTATTCTTCCACTCAAATTACATAGACAAATTACATCGATAAAATAAATACATTTTTTCATAATTTACATGAATAATTATGTACATAATATATATTGTTTTGCTTGGATTATTCATATATTTTCTGCTTTCACTAAGTTAAAGTTTTGATCTTTGATTTATAAATAACCATATGGCCAAAAAAGTATCTAGTGGAGCAATCTTCTTATTCCTGTTTTATTTGTTCTATTTTATTATAGAAAATATTTGGGTGTCTTCTAATAGTATTCTCATACATATATGTGCAACTGATGCACTACAAAAAGTAAAATACAAAATGGTAGCATAAACACTGGAAAAAAAAAATTGGATGAAAGTGTTTGGGTTTTTGTATATTGTTGGTTTAAAGAACATATATGGTTAAGATCCTGACAAGTATAAAATAGATGAAATAGTTTCATTTTCTGTGACAAAAAGAAAATCTTGCATTTATATTATTAATGCATCTTTTATACTTCATGAAATGTACATTAGGCAATGCCCACACATTTATTTTAATCAGACAATCAAAGTACTTGTTTCATTTTTCAGAATCTAAAATTTCTAAGTAATTCTGGTGGTAGATTCAGCAGACAAATTTAGTTACATATAAATAAGTAATAATAATAATAAAATGCAATCAGATTAATTGTAATAAATGAAAAGTAAATCTAGTTATGTCTCTTTCAAATTTAAACACATGATAGTTTGAACAATAAAACATAAAAAAATATAAAGTGATTTCTTGTACTATATATATATATATATATGTTTCAGCTATTGATGAAGTTGTTGAAACATCTGTCTGTTATTTTTCGTTAATACAACAATATTCAAGATATTCTAAAGTTTAAATTGGCAATAGGATGCAGTAGGTAAGCATTTATTACAATTAATCTCACTACATCTACTGATATAACACGAACACACACACATTTATATATATGTACCCAGCATCTTATTCATGTAAAAACATTTAAGAAAATTAATTTATAGATAACTATTCATAATAATTGTAAAAAAAAAAAATAATTACGTGTTACAATTAATTTTACTAAAGAAAAAAGTAAAGTTCCCCTCACTTGTATTTTTTTTTTCTCTTTTATAATCAGCGTATATCTAACCAACCCAGATTATCTTAAAATTCGCTCTCCAGATATCTAAAAAAATATGAATTTGATTACTTCAACTTTAAGTAAAACGGATTTGAAGCTTTCCACTAAAATGCAGTTTGTTATATTATGTTCTTATATATATTATTAATATTAAAATATGGTAATAAAGATGAAGTATAAAACTAAAAGTAAAATAAACAAGGTATTAATATTATCATAAAACAACACTACTTTAGCGAAATTCTATCAAGAAATTTAAATTTACAAAAAGATAAATAAATAATAATAATTAGTATTCCCAAATATTATTGAAGCGTCTTCGCGATGAACCGTTAAAATATTGATAAATAAATTTAGTTCGTCTATTTCAATCATGAATAGAAAAAGTGCGAATAAAAAAACAATTTAATTAAAATTTAATAAAATATCGTTTTATAAAATTTTATAGAAAACTTTTAAAATGATATTTAAACGTCTTGGAATATTTAAATTAATTTCCCCAAAGGTAATTACTATAACGATTCGGGGGGGGTGTTAGCAAATTAATAAAATATTTTAAATTTTCACTTCAACTTATTTTACTTCATTATAATCAATTTTTAATTTAAAATACAAATGTTTTTCCCCCCACTTTTATAATTAAAAATATATTTATTTTTATAATTTAAATCTTAATATAGCAGTAAATTAGTTCTTTGTTCCTGAGTCGCTTATTTTTGGTTACTTTCTGAGAGTAAGTGATATATTAGTAACACGATACACATTCAAATAACTTTAAACAATAAAGTTTGAAATTTGCTGTCAATATTGATAATTTAACTTTTTAAACATTTACATTTAATTTTTAACTTTTTTAAATATATATATCAGCAATAGTTTAATTAAAAATATCAGATATAAGTGAAGCAATTATACTTTAATTTATTTTTGCTGAAAATTTTAAAATAATTATCTTGATAATGATGAAATTACTAATATGTATATTGTTTCTAGAAAAATGATAGGATACACCGAGAAGTAGGAAGAAGATTTAAATAATTTTAAAAGCCAATGTTGAAAAACTTTACATAAATATTAGTTAATAAAAAAAATATCTGAATATAATAATGAATATAAGGTATTGAGATAACTAAAAATGCAGAGTTTTTTTATGCAGATTTATTATTTTGGGTATTAAATTGTAGCCTAATTGAATATAACATAACTTATAATAAATTATCAAAAAAAAAAAAAACATAACTTATAATAAAAAGTATATATTAATATAATGATAATTAATTTAGAAAGATAATGTACAAAATAGGCATAATTCATTATATATAAATAAATAAGTCGGCGAGGAATATAATTATAATCTTGTGGCATTCTTCATACATGGGTATTAGATTAAATTTATATACACACACATAAGTGCTCAACTTCAAATATAAAAAAAATAGAGGAGATTTGAACCCCAGACTTTCAAGCTCTCTTTAGTCATCCACTCCATCTCATATAATCGATACACATGACTTACATACTTTCGAAAAAAATAATAATCTCCAATATAAGTATTTCATGCTAACCCAGCACTCTTCAGTTGTCTGAAATAACTGGTGAGTGCTGGTTCAGCATGAAATATATGTATTGGATATCATTTATCTTTTTTGCATGTATATGGTCATGTGTATTGGTTGTATAAGATGCAGTCGATGACTAAAGGGATCTTGAAAGTCTAGGTTCAAATCCCTTCTAATTACATCTAGCTTAAAATATAAATACTATACATGTATTTAATTATTAAATAAAAAAAGGTAAACTGAAAAAGAGATGGAATTGCAATTGTATTATGTGATTTTAGTTTAAAAAATGATAAAAAACTGGAATAATATATTTTTATTTTTATTATACAATAAAATGATCCAAAAACTTTAAAAAAGTAAAGATATTATTATCATCATCATCATGGCATCTCTCATCTCAATTCTGCCTTACAGCACAGAACTTTCTAATTATTCAAGACTTATTATTGTTGTTGTTGTTGTTGTTATTATTATTATTATTATTATTATTATTATTATTGTTGTTGTTGTTGTTGTTGTTGTTGTTGTTATTGTTATCAGATAAGCTAAAGATATTAAAGACCTAATTTTCATGTCCATATTATCAATTTGATAATTCATTATACACCACCCCTTATGCAAGATAGTGACTAATTTCTATATGCTTTTAATAATTTGGGGATGAATAAATCATCATTGCACTGCAAAGTTATTTTCATGTTTTTTGGGGGGGTTTTTTTTATCAGAATATCCCACATCTCAACTCCACTATATCACAATCATCCACCAATAGAGAAACTCGTACAACACTCTCTTATTATGTATGCAATTCATGAACAATAGTCATTAATTAGGTGAGCTAGAGATATAAAATGCCTGAATTTGCATATGTATATTGACACATATGTATTCCTCTATTATACCACTCTCATGAGAAGAAGAGGTTGGTTGTAAATATACTTTTAATGTCTTGTGAGAAAGTGCACTGTTGAAATATTTTCAAAAAATATTTTTGGCTTTTATTAATGAACCATCACAACTCCATCATATCCCTTCTTTGCAAAGCTTTTGTGAAGATTAGAGGGGAAATGAAATGGAATTTGATATATAGATAGTAAAAAAAATTTGCAACAAATATAAATTTATGATGTATTTAAGACTCGTAGAGCAAAAAAAGCATTGAAAATTTTCACAGAAAAAAGTGTATACACATTTTTTGGATTTTTCTATATGTATAGTTGTTTGTTATTTGTATAATAGCACCAATACTTCAACTGTTTGCTACTAGAGGTGCCAGTAACCATATATCATTATCATCATCATTTTAAGTATTATCAATTCCACTTTGGATAAAAGTTTTTCGAGTTTAACCCAGTTTTTCTGGTCTCTAATTTCTCTTCTCCACAGCATATCAGCAAACTCCTTTATTTTATCCATCCATCTCACATATGGTCTCTTTATAGATCATTTAGATCTCTTAACATCCTGTTTAAAGCTTCAACTATCTATATATTATCATTTCTTTAAGAAATATGCCCATTCCAGTTCTACTTCAATCTGTTCTTTCAGTAATGTCTGTAATGCTTGCTTGTTCTCTCACCCGTATATTTCATCTTTGATCTCTTCTTATTACTCATAATATACTTCTCTTCATATTTTATTGAGTGGTAGACTATTCTTCAGTTAAATATTCAAGTCTCAGAACCATAAGCAAGAACTATTACAATACATTTATTAAAAACTTTTCTTGTTAAACACATAGGCATAGCTTTTTTTATTATTAAATTATTTCTTCCAAAAACATTACATCAAAGTTTCTTTTTAGGATTAGTTTCATCCATTATGATTCCATCTATATTAATAAGTTGACCAATTTTATCTGCTTTGAAGAATATATTATTAAAATATCAGTTAGATACTAGGCATAATAACAGTAATTATCAAAATAAGCCACCTACTGATTTTTCACTACATAAATAGAATTTTATCCACACTTGCATCAGAAAATCCTGAAGTACATTTGAAAATACACACATGTGTGTGTATCAAGTGCTTTTCATAATTTCTCAGGCATAAGATAAGAAACCATTTATATGGTAAAAGATCAGTGGTTGAATGGCCCAGGTAACTACTGTTATTAGGAATGGCATCTAAAATTGTTTGTTGATATTTCCATAACATCACATTTATTTTTTAGAGAAGATTTTTTCCCCTCTCCTTATATCCAAAATATTATTGGGCATCTTTTGCTGAAGAAAGTATTCTTATTAACATATATTATTTTTTTATTCCTAATTTTATATAAAACACATGATTGTAGACATTAAAAAAAGTATGTAAACAGCACTTAATATGCATTTTAACTAGAATATGTTTCTTTAGTTAGTGTAACTCATCTAATTTTCTCTAATAGTCATATACTGTTATTATATATTTATATGAATTATATAAATTTAATTTACAAATGGCATATTTTTCAATAAGCTCTTAATTTAATAAAATTATTCAAAAAACAAATAATCCTAAATCATTTTTTATTAAGATAAAAAAAAATTATAATAATTTTAAACTTTGTCATGCCAATTAATCTAAACAAAATGAAGTTCACAGTGCTGAATTTAATTTTTCATATATGTTATCTTCAGTTTGAATAGAGTTTGTCACAAAACAACACTATTTTATAGCATAATTATTATTAAAAATAATTTTAGACATAACTTAAATAATGAAAAAATAATAAGAGCAATAAATTTATCTAAAGAAATAAAAACATAAATTTATCTAAAGAAATAGAAACAAAACTTTATCATTATTATAAACTACAATAACAACTTCTCCCCCCTGTTTTCCCCATTATATAATTTAAATCCTTTTAAAAATATAATATAATTATAAATATATATTTAAACAGACAAAACTCTCCATACAGTAGTGCCACTCAGTGCCAGCCAGAGTAATCAATGGATGCCAGAAGACTTGTGCATAAAATCCCCATCTAGTGCTTACTCATCCAATATCCCCAGACCAATTATAGAATAAACATAGAAAAGGAAGAACACATTTTTGCAGTTAGAGAAAAATCTAATTCATCAGTCATTTATTCACACATTAAATTAACTAATCATGACATCAATTTTAATAAAACACACACTTTGGCAAAAATTAAACAATATGACCAGAGACTACTAAAGGAAGCTATAGAGATTTTTAAAAAGCTTAAGACCATAAATAAAAAGTGTGAATTAAAGAAAATTAATATTTGAAAAAAGCTATTGGAGGCTAAAATATTTTTAAAAACTTCTCAACCAATAGAATTTGAGAATGAGGAGAAAATAACAAAGAAAAATAATCATGATTTTAAATCTTACCACATACATTATGATTAAAATGATACAAAAATCAAGTCAGATGTCACATGACTTAATTTAATAAGCTTGTATTTACAAATGTTATATATAGAGCTTGCAAAATAAGCTCTTAAAAGGCTTTGAGAATATCCTTAACCCCAGACCAGTTTCTGCTTCTGGTGTCTTATGATTTGAGAAAGAAGAAGCTCTGAGAAAAGTACTTTTTATTGTATTGAAACATCAGCTATTTAGTTTTATATATATATTAATAAAACTATAAACAAATATTATAGACAACTACATTAATAAATATTTAATTTATTACATCGAATCGATTTTTGTTCAAAATGAACCTTTTCAAGATGTTAGAATAAATTAAAAAGTCACGCGATTTATATTAACGTAGTACACACTTATTGTTCAAATTAAATCCTAAAAATTATTAAAATTTTTTATGTTCAACTGATGATTCGATGTAATAAATTAAATATTTATTAATGTAGTTGTCTATAATATTTGTTTATATTTTTATTAAAATGTTTTATTAAGGCAACATAATGGTTTCTAATTCCATCATATGAAATATTATTGAAGAAAATTTTAGAAATGCTTTTAAATTAGAACGTCATAGAAGTATTAATATTAATGAAGAAATGACTTTAGACTACTAAAGAAAAATGCAAGTTTTTATATAATTCAGTGGATATAATATCTTTTAGTTTATTTAAAGATTTTTATAAACAAGATTAAGAAAACTGCTATATTGAATATATGCCATCTGATTTCTTTTAACTCTACAGACATTTGGTGTCATCTGTGTCTTCTGATTGTTGATGGTAAATTTTATAAACTGTGTCCTTGATTTGTCATAATTTTTATGAAGCCTTTATTATTAAGGTTAAAGGATGCTAAGTTTCTGAATTTTGCACCAGGAATCCGTGAATTTGAGTTGAAAGTCGTCAGTTAAACATAAAAAATTTTAATAATTTTTAGGATTTAATTTGAACAATAAGTGTGTGCTACGTTAATATAAATCGCGTGACTTTTTGATTTATTCTAACATCTTGAAAAGGTTCATTTTGAACGAAAATCGATTCGATGTAATAAATTAAATATTTATTAATGTAGTTGTCTATAATATTTGTTTATATTTTTATTAAAGTATATTAAAGCAACATAATGGATTCTAATTCCATCATATGATATATATATATATATATATATATATATATATATATTGTACTGGTCACTTCTATCTTCTTTTGATCACCGAGGGTGCCACTAGGTTACTTACTACCTAAAAAATTTAATTTATGATGATCCAAAAGTTGATCATGATGAATGCTACCAGCTAGACCCAGGGAGAGAAAGAGATCTTTAACATTGTTCAGACAATTGAGAAAAGACTACAGAGACAAACATCATCTCAAAATAATTTTAAATAATTGCATAGTTTATTAAACTAAAAAAATTAAATCTCAGGCAAACAAAGCATGAAAATTTGACCTAGATTCTTTTAGCATATTTATCAGAGAGTGCATGCAGTTATTAAAACAGTAAATACCCTGGAAGATGTGTACATTTCTCATCTAAGGTTTAAAAAGGGGACTTATAATATCTTCATGCCAATGATTTATAAAAACTAATTCTGGCTTTACTATTCAGAGATTGCAAAACAAAAGGGAGTCTTGTAGGGAATACAGTGAAACAGTGCAAAGGAGCTCTCCTTGGTCTGGAAAAGAAACATCAGGACGAAGAACATCATATGTCTACAGAATAGCCCATGATAACCACATTCATGATTATCAAGGTTGACTCCAATACAAGAAAAGAAAATATAACAAGAAAAGATTATGATTTTACATAATCTTAAGTAGAAGAAAACAAAATCTCTGATTTGAGAAAAACAGAACACTATACTCGATATACCACCAACCAAAATATTTGCAGTCTGCTGAAAATGTAAACCAAGCTTAGCTAAATAAATTACAAGGAAAGAATAAAGGACAGGTAAGTTAAAAGCAAATTACAAATGTCTGCCAAAACATTTATCAAGAGTTAGTAATACAAAAGAGGAAAACCTAGCATATAAAATAGCAACTCACAATACACTCTCTGATAAATAAATATTTAAAAAAATATGGAGTCTTAAAACTAAGACTCCACTACATACAATAATAGAAAATACATAAAATAATTAAAAATATTATAGAAATATTTAAAATTTATAATAAAGGCAGGTTTCTGTTAAGACTAAGCTAAGACTCTAATAGAGGTTTAAATCCTGGTTAGAATATGAAAATCTTTTACCTCGAGGCCTAATGTAAAGTCCATCAGATTTTCTCTAGCAGGATACACAAAGTTCTTTCTGACTCAAGTCCATCATGAACACTTTTAATTTATATCTCTTTGGTAGGGAGTGTGGAGGCAAGCTCCGGATCAGTTCTTGTTTAAGCTTTTACAGCATGATCTTTGAAAGAACAACTCAGGATCTGGGGTTTGCCTTCAGATTGATTTAGCACTGCATGTTGTAGAAAAGATTCCTCATGATATGTAATTTTAGTATTCTGCAGAGAGTAACACTATTTAACAACTAAGAGTCAGTAATCTGATTTCAGCAGAATTTACGAACAGCAGATAGTAGAAAAGTAATAATAATGATGATGTCTAGGCAGGGGCAGAAATTTTTTTAAAAAATCAGGCAGCACAATGATTCAAATAAGAATCACAAGAAGCATACAAAGAGTTGAATCAATACTCATAATGAGTAGAATAATAATAAGCCGAATAATCAACAGTCCAAAACCCAGGGCTATTTATGTGCACTCTTATCTCCCATGTTATGTTTAATTAGAAGTTTTTGACCAGGGCAAACCTCTATCTCTAACTTAATCTTAAAAAAACATCTGACCAGGGTTCTTATTCAAAATTAATTAAAGAAAAGTAAATGCAAAATTAAGTCTCAGCTTTTTTTTATTTTGAAATAGATTACAATCAGAGAAACAAGAATGCATTTAAAAATTTTCCAAAATTAAAATGCTTTGTCCAAAAGAATTAAAACTTTTTTTAAAATTAGAATATTTTACAAATAGATTTTTTTTAAAAAACAAGTGTTGAAACAAAATAGATTTTAAACTAAAATCTATTGCTAATAAAAATCACAGAGTTTTAAAATAAAAACAAGTATGTATGTTATTGCACATACTCTTACTGCTTAAAATAAAATAATATACAAACTTTCAAATATATTTTTTTAAGCTTTATACAAATAAAAGTTAGTTTTAATTTTGTGATGGAACTTTTGCAGTGGATAAAGCATCCAGTTCAATATATGTAATTGTTCATTTTTGGAAGCCTTTTGCAAAGGCCATTTCCCTGCAAAGGAGCTATTCAAAGCCTGTTTACCATATCGATCTTTCTATGTGTGCTATAGACCTATTTATGTCTGTATTTTTATGTGTGTGTGTGGATACATATTAGTAATAATATTATGAGAACTGAAAAATTCTAACTTTTAAAGATAATATTATATGTAAAATAATAAATTAAAAATACCTTTTAATTTCCATATTAGAATAATTATCAGAATTTTTTTTATAGAATACATAAATATTTAATTTTTGTAGAGTAAGTAAATACATTTTATCTCTATTAATAAATAATATTTATTTATTTTAAAAAAAACGCTTTTTAAAAAAAAATTCTAACATCTTACTAGGTTCAAAAAATGTTATGGGTTACATTTTAATCTTTTATTAATTATTTATAATGAAGAAAGTTAAATGTTTTACATAAAATATACATGTGTTTTAAAAGGATTAGAAATTAACTACTGGAATTAATATTAAGTTCAGGTTAATGTTAATGATTAATTAATTCGAAAGAGATGTAACTAGTTTATTTATCTTGATACCAAATTTTGAAAAAAAAAACAAATAAATATTACAATTAATAATTCCAATTATTGTCATAATAGTAATGTTTATTATTATATCTTAAGAATAAAATAATAAAACAATTTTAAAATGATACTTTTACTCAAATTATTAAAACTATTTTCACTTTTTTATAAATGATAATTGTTTATACATGTACTGGAATGAATATTTTCATGGATAAAATAAATAGTAGTAAAATAGATGTATTGTATTATTCCTAACCATAGGAAGATAGAACAGAAAAATGATATGTCAGCTATACCTGTTAAAAGAATATAATCTAATTCAAAGAAACATTGATGAAAAGGAAAATACTTTTAATCTTTTGAATAGAACATTATAAACTTATGACAAGGGCTGAATTATATAACTATTCATGATATCCTTAATTTGTTTTTATATAAATGCAATTTATCCACCTTAATATGAACACTATAACAAAATTAAAATAAAAATGGCTCTGAAGAAGACTGCAGGATAGCTGAAACTTAAGATTGTATGTACATATATACAATAAAAAAAATTTGTTAAAAAGCATTCAAAGTAAGAGGGATAAATTGCATTTATATAAGATATTACAAATTTATTTAATGCTCATTGATTACTGATTATGTAAGTAATATTTACTAAGGCAATAAACCTCAAGAGTGTGCACTTGGAAATGTGTAAGCTTGTGGTTAAGACCTGTAGAGGTCCCTACCTTCCATTTTCAAGTACAAACTCTTGAGATTTATTGCCTTATTAAATATTATTATAAGATATTACAGCAAAATAAAGGAAATGGTGGATTAAGTATAATTTGTTTTTGTTTTTAATATCTGAAAAAATGAGAATATTTCTATTAGGTCATTTAGGAAAAAACGGCTGTCATTCATAAAGCATTTAATTCAAAATCATAAAAATTCCCCAAACATGCTTGTTTCTATAGATATTAGTGGGGAAGATTCACCTCTCTATTTTTAATTAAAATTCATCTGTATTTTCAATGTCAACTTTTTGCATAATATTATTTTGTTCTTGAGAAATGTCTTTTTATAAATAAAAAAAAATTGACTGGACGATTGTTTTAGCATTTTTTAAAGTTTGGATTAATTTTGCATATATGTGTGCATGCTTATTCAAACTTGATTGATATCATAACAGGCTGGGATAAAGAAAAGATATGTGACTGCTTTCAGCTAACCTATTATAGTGAAGGATATATAAAAGCTGTAAATTTAGTAGTCTGAAATTTAGCACATATGAGCTACATTCACAACTATGATTACAAAAATTATATAAAAATTATTGCTCCAGAATAAATATTTAACTATTGAAAAAGTCATATAGGAATTACAGAACTATTTTTACTGAGATTAATTCTTTTGCTGCTGGATACTATTAGCCAGCCAGTGTTTTTCTTTATTGTGAACATAACTTCTGGAATTTTAGTTGAATGTTCAAAAAAAGTATAGGCAGAAAGTGAATATAAAAAATATAACACTAATAGTTTAGGAAGTTTTATGTTAAAAGAAAGTTATTTTAAAATCAATGGAAAGCAATTTCCAATAACAAATCATTACATAATGACTGTGATTACGAATGTTGTTGCTATTAAGATTTTTTAAAAATAATACTTACTTATATTGATTAATATATTATGTTATTTTAAAAAAAGATTATTTTCCATCAGATGATAAAGTTGTTGATATTTTTTCCATTCAAAAATCTGGAAAATGCATAAATCATCAATAATTATACCGTTTAGCATTGCATTCAATTTTTTTAAAAAGATTAATTTTATAAATCAAAAAAATTTGATAAATTATTTCCCCCAATATTTGTTTCAGTAGCTAAGATAAAATGTATGCTGGTATAAGAAAATTTTCAAAAACAATTATTACAAGACTTACTTAAATTGGCCAAATACGCTCTGATTTTTTTAAAAAAATAATGAATTGACCTTTTACATTTTTCTTTTTTAACAACTTAATTAATTTGATGTGGCTATAATTTATTCAGTGATTAAATATTTTATCTTCACTAATTCAAGTTCACAGTTTTCAATAGATTTATTCAATATCAATGTTTTTTGTGTTTTTTTTAGCAAGGTCATATATTAGAATATTTATTTTAGTATTTTCATTACAATTTTTATTATTATGTGTGGTATCATATAAAATTAATCTTCTCTAACAAGCATGTTAGTGCAGAATTATTAATTTTTAAAAAAAGAAAAATGCTGTTAATGACATATATTGAAATAAAATTCATTCATGGCTTTTCTTTGGGCAACTAAGAAAGAGAGAGAATGATAAATACTGCATAATTAACATAATTTGAACCTTTATTAGCCAATAAACAAATGATATATAGAGACACCACTGTCCTTCATGTTTTTAATATATTTTATTTTTAATAACTAATTAATTGCCAAATAAAAGGATGAAAACATTTCCAATAATTTTAAATTACTTAAAATGTTAAATATTTTTTAATATGGTTAAACAAATTCCTTAAGAAATTTTTATCATGCAACTACATATTTTTTAAGTGAGAAAGAAAGAAAATAGTTTTATTTTATAAATAATTTTATTGAAAAAC
>JAQFVV010013624.1:0-91348 GCA_028023455.1 Epiperipatus broadwayi | reverse complement strand
AAAGATAATAATAATAATAATAATAATAATAATAATAATAATAATAATAATAATACTAATAATAATAATAATAATAATAATAATAATAATAATGATGATGATGATGATGATAATGATGAAGATAATAATAATAATATGATGTTCATTAGCAACATCCTAGGTAAAAAGCTCCAGTTCTATTTGCTTAAAATTTATTTAAAGCTTACATTTGACAAGATAAAATTATTATCTCTTATTATAAAATTTTATCTTCAATTGATTCATACCTCATTTATTAAATTTGTCTAAACTTGGCATTCAAAATTTATAAATTAAGTAATTTGTCTAACAATAATTTGATGATTAATATGGCGACTGAGATATCACATGATCAGGTGGTTGGCATCAATTTAATTAACACTGAAGACCAAAGTTCAAAGATAATACAAATGGATCAGTATCAAAAGCAATAATAATCCAATAATTATAAATAATAAAAGTAATATTTAAACCACTTCTAATTTTATTAACAGTAAATTCCAAAGTTCAAACATAATACAAACATATGCTAACTTAGTAAAAATAAATCAGCTCAATAGAAAAAGTAATAATAGTCCAATAGATATTAATAACAAATATGTCAAGTATTCCCAAGTTAGTTCCAAGATATAAAAAAAAACTACCCCTAGTGACATCAGAGAACTGGATCTCAATATCCAAAAAGCACAATCCACCCACCTCTACAGTTTGGAACACAGATGCTCTTATGATAACCAATGAAAGGTTTGACAATTCTATCCCCAAGAGGATTATTTGCAACTTTTAAATGATTTTTTTCTACTAGGTCCATAATTCTATCTGCCATAGACATCAACATTTCTCTATAAATTTCCTAGTCAATTATTATTTGATACAATATCCTTAAATGGGCTGTGGAATACCATTGCATGTATTGCTGACCATCCAAATCCCAGACATTTAATAATCAAATTCTTTCAGACCACACAGAGTGACAGATTTCAAAACAAATAAAAACCCTTGGAAACTTTGTCTTAATTACAGTAGTTCCAAATCACTACAACGGTATCACTGCGATAATCAAAAACACCTACTTGGGATACATCCTTTAAGACTTCCAGCATATGATGCAACAATTTGGCATAGTTAAGGCCTTTCACCTCATATATCTAAAAGATACTCCTATACCCATCAATATTAACAGATATGACTTCAAATTACAATGCACCATGTCATTGATCCAAACATAATTTCAACACAAAACCTTGATCAAGAAACCACTCTATGTCTATATATCAAAGAATTAAAACCCCAGTGTTACTCATGTCATCAGCAGGGGTCATTTAGCAATGCAATGCAGTAATCTCCAAACTTCACTTTCAGGAAAACCACCTGATCACCTAAATCCCAAGTCAATAAACAATTACTAGCAAATATTTCCATGATTACATCCATAAATAGTCAAAAGTCATCCATTCTCAACCTTACTCCATCACCTATTGATTTGACAGTGCATGAAGCAAATAATGACAATGATAATTGTGCCAATTTAACTGATATACAAACAACCCCTGACTCAGAGAACTTTGTTTCCAAAACTTCTCCCAAAGCAACAACTGAAGCCAACACTCTCAAATATGGTTAATAATGTCCCAGAAGCTTTTATTTATAACAATACACCTGACAATGACCTTACTATTCATAATAAAATATCAACACTTATCATGGAAACAATTTTTTCATATTTACCATCTATACCAGCCATTTTCTCTCCCTCCCCTCGACACTTCTAATGAAAGAAAAAGAAACCCTAGATGCCCTCTCAAAAAGACTCAGCAACATAAAAAACCAAAAACAGATGTGACTGACCTGTTGATACTGGACATGGATCCGGTAGAAACCAGTAATATCCTCATGCAAACTGAATGTTCATTACCTGACTACATACATCAGTTCATTCCTACCACTCATAAACAACAAATAAACTCAACAGCTGGGTTGGAAACATTGTTAGCTACTGATCAACCACCAATATAAATTCATAATACTATAATCAGATTTTCCTAAAAACATTACGAATTCACACCCACCCTGACTGACAACTAGAATTAATTACCCTAAAAATTCCTGATAAATGAAACTAAAAATTACTGTACTTAATGTTCAAGGTATCAACTCAGTGATCAATCTTTTTCAATTAAAAAACCTTGTGTGCTTGGATTGCTTGAGGCTAAAATATACAATGGATCCCAGATTGACCCTGCTACTTATCTCAATAAACAGGGCTTTTGTGTCTGCTCCAGGAACACATCTTCACCATCAAATGGAACTGGTTTTGTTACCACTCCCAGATTCCCTTCTCATCATTCAAGATTTATATAGACTTGAATCTCTTGATCATTACATTTCACAGCCATATTATAACATTAAATATTATATTTGATATAAGCCTCTTGATAATACTGTTATTTCAACTATTTATAATCAACTCCTTGCTTGCTTCTTCACCTCATCCAACTGTTTTGGAGATTTTGATCTTGATTATCAAACATTCATGTCAAAATGTTTTCACCTGATAATCTTTCCATTTATGATATTTGATATAACCCTCTTGATAATACTATTATTTCAACTATTTATAATCAACTCCTTGCTTGCTTCTTCACCTCATCCAACTGTTTTGGAGATTTTGATCTTGATTATCAAAAATTCATGTCAAAATATTTTCACCTGATAACCTTTTGATTATGAGTGGGCAAGGCTTTTTGCCTTCCAACTCTGTCACATTCCATAATAAGTGGCATGCCTCACTCATCAATCTTTATTTTTAATCACCAATTCTACATCATTTAATTCAACTTGATCTTAATACACTGCCTTTCTCTGACCACTCTGGACAATCTCTCATCCTAAACTTCGATGAACTAAACATCACAATGATTCATTTACAAAAAATCATTTGAATTCTTCTACCCTCACAAGACACAGAGTTCTTATTCTCTGAAACATATATTGTGGAAATTGGAATAAGTAGAACTTTATCCAATCCAAAAGTACCTCATCTTTATAGATATATCACTCAATATCCAACATCTCACATGCAGTGCATCTCCACCCTCCCAACTTCTGGCATTAGCTGATAAATTGCATATATGGATTACATTAATGAATCCTGCATATCATACTCATCAATAGTTATATGCACTTTCACAGATTTATCAAAGAATTTGTCCTATTCACCAACATACATGGACTCAGGCATATATTCACTGGGCCAATCATACACACTAAAAGTTCTCATGGCACTCCAAGTTGATAGTTATATATGTGCATGCAATAACATGATTAATCCTATATATCAATATATCAAGCATCCTATATATCAATATATCAAGCAGAAGTTACAAATCAACAATGCATTCACACCACCTTCAGACCTATTTGGGCTGCCTGATACCAACACCCCATTCCAAATCATACAAGTTTTTGAAAAGCTTGCTACTATAAATAACTCATGTCACTCAGGTTCCAATGGAATCCCAGCTTTTATTTTCACTTATCTTAGGCACTTTATTGCACTATACCTCTGTGACCTGGCAAATTATCTATCCCAAAGAATATATGACATCAAAGGTCTATATCCAATCTCAATTGTATCATTTATAAAAAAACTAGGCATAACTACTACTCTAACCAAACTTCATCCAATTTTCATGGGGCTACTGGAAATTAAGATATTGGAAAAAGTTATAAAGATCAACTAGAGCCAAACTTTCTTCCTCTAATTTCCAATATGCAGTTTGCAAAAAAAGGTTCTGCCATACAGGTTGCTTTGATGTATGCTTTATTAATAATATACTTAATATGTGCATTAAAAGTAAAATTATTACAAAATATTCCTAAATCAGACAAATCTCTTTATATGTAATAACACCATTCTCAATTTTATATTGATAAGCAGATTTTCCAGTTTTATTAGTATAAGAAATTGTGCATGTTTTATTAATATTAATCTCCAAATTGCTATACCTAAACCCAATTGTAAAACAATCTATATCCCTTTGAACCTCAACATGATCATTATAAGTAATAATTATTTTAAATAACTTATAATCATCAGCATAAGCAAGTATTATATTATTTTTTATGTTTTGATCAACATCACATATAAAAACATTAAAAAGTAAAGGTGCTAATATTCCATCCTGAGGAACATCTACCATATTATTAAAAAAATGAGAATTGGTTCTATTCATATACACATAAGGATTTACGATCTCACAAGTAATTGTTAAACCGCTCAATTAAATGAGGACTAACTCCCAACATTTTAAGTTTATATAAAAGTCTAACATATAAAACTTTATCAAATGCCTGAGTCATACCAAAATGTACAACATCTAATTGGTTCTGATCAGGTAAGGCATGAGCAATATGATCAGATATCACCATTAAATTAGTTTCAGCAGATTTACCAGGCTAAAAGTCCATGCTGATAATTAGGTAACACCTTAATCATATCTACAATAATGTTACTGTAAATACAACTTTCATAAACACTAGCAAAAGGTGACAGAATTGAAATAGGTCTATAATTACCCGGATCAAATCTATCCCCATTCTTATAAATTGGTATAATCTTAGCTATCTTAAATATATATTTCTCAATTGATAAATTAATGATATAATGTAATGGTGCTATCAAACATTCAGTGCAACCCTTGATAATAAAATTAGGAATATTAACATAACCCATAGAAGATTTTGTTTTAAGTTTAGAAATTGGATTAAACACTTCAGGAATTGCAATTTTTTTAAACATCTATAATAATAGCAATAGTTATAGTAGTAATAGCAATAATAATGTAGTAATAATAATATATTGTTATTTATTTATTAAACAATGCATGTAAAATAAAACAAAACAAAATAACTTCAAACAAAAAGAGATGTGTGCACAGTTATTTATAAAAGTCATTAAATTTCAAAATAATTACAAAAAAAAAAAGAGAGATTACGAATATATGTACATTAATCATGTACAAACTTATAGTAAATAAATTTGCAAGGTTAATACAAAATAATAATTTATAAATATAGGCAATAGCTATCAAAATTACTTTCACCTAAAGAAAAAAAACAAAGAAGGATATATATATTAATTATGTGCAATTTACAGAAATATTAATTCAATAATAAAAAAATTGTTCCATCTAATACAATAACCAAAATTTCAAGCAATTTTTAAATATTTAAAATTATATATGGTCTATATTTATTGAACAGATAGCAACAAAAAAATAAATAAACGGGAACTGAATTATTTATGACTGTTTTCCGAATTAAAATCTGGTATGTTAACAGAAAGCTTTTAGCTAAATGAATATTTACAATGAACACTTTATAATATTAAAAAATGATATATAAAAATGATATATAACAATAGTCACTCCATATTTATAAGTCTCAACAACAAACAATGCATAAGAGTTATCATAAATATCATGCACAGAAGTCAATCTAAGTCTTATCAAAAACAATACATATGGTATAATTTTGCAAGAACATAATGGTGATAGTGAGAAAACAATAAAATAATTTCAAATAGAGATATTACAAGACAATAAGTACACTTTAATAACAAGTAATATAAATAATCATCAAAGCAGATCTGGTTAAGAATTTTACTAAATAATAAAACAAGTAATTAATTTTACATAACTGTGAACATAAATAAGCAATATGATTTGACCAAGATAATCTAGAATCAATAAAAACGCCCAAATAGCAATTATCAACAAAAACGATATTACCACAAGTACAATTACTATTGCAATAAATCTTATATTGACTATAAATAATGATGATATTAAGTAAATAAACTTGCAATAAATAGTTTAAATTGATGGGCAATTGAAGCATGTAAATGGGCAAGGTTTCTAAACATGATTGCTCCCTGTATTTTTTTTACTTTTTAATGCATTTATATAAATAAAAGTATTTTATTTTTTTATGTCTTTGAATAGTTAAATATCCTTTTCTTTATTTAAAATTTATTATTTGTTTTTTAAAACTGAAATAGTTTTGTAATGGCATATCAACATTCTATGTCCATAAAAGGAATTTGAATATACACGGGAAAGGTCCAATCAAGTTTAGACCTTTTTTTAAAAAATAAATAGATGGCCATTTTTAACTATCTAAAGATTGGTTGGTAAATAGCTCTCGCTATCTTTATTTAAAACTAAAAGCGAAGTAAATTAAATTTAAAACTGCTGATGCTTTTTTAAAAATTACTTTTAGGTACTAAATTATAAAATAGTTCAATAGAATATAAAAGTTAAAATGTAATTTATCTACTGAATCATATAATTGATTGTTCTATTTTTAGTTCAACTATGTTGATTTTTTTTTTTATATAAGATAAAATAGTTTTTTTTTTTGTCTTTTCCCGGTAAACTAATTCAATCAAAGTTCAGCAAAGTTTTAATATTTAAAATGAGCATCCATTTTGAAAATGGATTTTTGTTTTTTTAATTAATCAAAAATCTTTTTTTTTTTTTTAAAAAAAAAATACAATTACATTTACTAATTATAAGATTTGTTTTTTACGTAAAACTATCTATATTTATTAATTAATATTTTTCTCCTCTTGAATCAGAATAACGTGAAGCTTCTATATATAGATCTAGGTTTGAAGCCGGGTCAGATAAACCTTATGTTTTTAGGTTCAAATCAAGGCTAAGAATTTTCTTTCACGATATCAATTCACAGAGAACTCCTTTAATCATCCAGTATTGCTTAGTAAATGAATATTTGGTCTTTTTTTTTTTTTTTTTAGCTAAAGAGTAAAACAAAAATAATAATTTACAATGAGCAAAAGGTTTTTGTTAATTTTCTTATTAAAAAAAAAAAATTGGGATATGCTAAGATGAAACTGTTAAGATTCAACATCAACATCCGTAAACGTTGGGACTGAGTTTGTCTAGTAGCAGGGTTTCCCAAGTTTGAAAATCATAACTAGTCATCCAGAACTTTTAAAACTTTATACTAATCAGATGCCCTAGTATTAATAAAACGAGAACAACAATAACAACAACACTAATACTAGCCAGATCTGTAAAAAAATGAGCTTAAGATAAAATAAACTTAATAAAAATTTAATCATCATATAGAAAGCAATGAGAAAACAACTATATTATATGGTCTTAAGGGACAACAATAGTTCTATAAAATAGAGCTAACATAAATTTATATAAAAATAATGTCAATTAATAAATATTGTTTTAATATTTGACTATTAATGATTAATAACAAAAGAGCTGTCAGAATATAGATAAAATGATAAACTAATTGTGAATTATATTTATGCATTGAGTTCTCTGTTTGAAAGTAGATTGAAGTAACTATATACATATATATGTAACAGACTATTATGATCAATATTTGATCATCGTTAGTAACATTTTTCATTGTTGCTACCTTCTCAACACAATTTATTGTAGCATCTTAGCACGTAAATACTATAACAACCGTAAGAATTTCTTTAATCATTAAGCATCACATGATCACTATCTTATACTAGCACATAATTGTTTATAAACAAAGCAAAACTCTCCATACTGTATGGAGAGTTTTGCTTTGTTTATAAGAATTTCTTTACATCATTAAAATTAAATTAAATTAATACAACTGAATTTTTAATTGTTTTTCAATGTATTGTGGGATTTAACAAATTAACATTGAGCGAGACAAAGTCAGGGAGTAAACTAATGTAAAACTATATTTTGGGAGCATTATCTGAAGATCAAAAAAGAATTGCTATGCACATTAAAGTACCTAGCTCATTAACTAGTGGCATCTGGCATTGTGACTAAAAAATATTTTGTTGATCACTGCTGCAGAATTATATTTTGAAGTGGTTTAAAGATGATCCTGACTATAAGACTCTAGATTCAGAGGTTTTGAAATATTGTGATCATCTTTATGACAAATGGCATTTTAGTGAAATCCAAGTCATCTTTTCAAGGTGCTATTTGCTTCAAAACATTGCCCTTGAATTTTTCTTGATCAGCAGGATGGCAGTCATGTTTGCCTTTAGTTATCAATCCACCATAAAAAAGATCATCAAGATGTTGCCAGCAGTTAGAATTGGAAATTAAATATGGTATTCCTCAATCACAGCATGCTTCTATGATATCCCCAAGACAATTGTTTCAAGCATCTAATATGCATCAAAAATGGCAGCAAAGAGAAATTTCAAATTTTGAATATTTAAGGTTTTTCAATACAATTGCAGGCCAAACATATTGTGACTTGAATCAGTATCATATTTTTCCTTGGGTGCTTGTCAATTATAATAGAAAGGAGATTGACCTCAGCTCACCTAGCAATTACAAAGATTTATCAAAGCCTATTGGAGCCTTAAATCCTAGTCAACTTCACAGAGTGGAATAAAACATGGGAAAATGACCAAATTCCTTCTTTTCATTTTGGGACTCTCTATTCCATTGCAGCATTTATACTTAATTGGCTTATCATGTGGAACCATTTACCACCATGTTTCTTAGTCTTTAAAGTGATAAATTTAATCATGCTAATCACATATTCTGCTTTGTATCACAAGCTTGGAAGAATTGCCAAAGAGATACTTCTGTTGGTTAAGCATATACTGTTTTTTTTTATTTTTAAAATGGACTTTATGAAAGCTTTTCTCTATATAATCTTTGTATATTTATGATTAAGCCAATAAACATCACATGACCACCACTTCTTATGCTTGTGTATAACTATTGTTAAAAAAAGCAAAACTCACTATACGTATTGCCACACTCAGTAAGCTAGAGTAATCAATGGATGACAGAAGACTTGTGCATAAAATCCCCATCTAGTGCCTACTCATCCAATATCCCCAGACTAGTTTCTGGATTGTGACCTTCGTCAATGAGGAGCCTTGAATCTGAGAGCACTATACCTAGATCTTAGGATCTAATCCAACCCTCCAGCAGCCACTTTTTATCTCCACTTAACTACAAAACTATGAGTCTTAAACTGAAAACACCTTAGTGGTGGCTATGGTTATTAAAGAATCAAAGACACCAAAATGTATGGGTACTGAACTGAATTCAGACCCATATGACTATATAAGCTAATGGGCTTGGATTGAAAACATTAAGGTGTTTTCAGTTTAAGACTCATAGTTTTGTAGTTAAGTGGAGATAAAAAGTGGCTGCAGAAGGGTTGCATTAGATCCTAATATCTAGGTATAGTGCTCTCAGATCCAAGACTCCTCACTGATGAAGGCCACAAGCCAGAAACTAGTCTGGGAATATTGGGTGAGTAGGCACTAGATGGGGATTTTATGCACAAGCTTTCTGGCATCCATTGATTACTCTAGCTTGTTGTGTGTGGCAATATGCATAATAATTTTTGCCTGCTATATTTATTATTACATTAGTCTGAGTTAAAGTTTACACTTTTATGATGACATTAGATGATATATTTAATAACCAACTTCTAAATAGCAAACTATAATACAGAACTTATTTCAAGAGAATCCTGATTATCAGATGTGCCATGTTTTTCAATTTCATAAATTAAAAATCAGAATAGACTGAAATATTGTTTTTTATAAAGCAAATTTTATGTACGTTATTTGACGATGTGGAAGTTCAAAGCAATAGGATACTTTTTATAGCGAAAAACCATATATATTTTGGACAGGCAGGAATTATAGTCAATATCATTTTTTTATTTTATAACAGAATGTTGAAGTGAAAACAACCTCTGGGGATTAAACCACATGTTGAGCAATTAATTTATACGAGGGAATGTTTTTAGACAAAGAGTTATTTCATTTGTATTTTTGCCTACACACTGATATGTTAAAATATGTACCTGAATATAAAGTTGAGATCAGCATACATATATCTGACAACTTCTAGTGGTGAAAAAAATCTGACTTCATACATTTATATGACACAATTCAAATACCATATTTGGAGTAATAGGATTATACATATGTACAGAAAAATTATATGATAAAGCCCGCTTTTATTCTTTTAAATACAATTTTAATTGCTAAAAAAAAGAATGCATATAAGATTTTTTTTGATAGACTACCTTCATTATTCTTTGTTAATCTTTCAACAATACCAGCTGTTCACATTAATTGGTTATCTAGCTTAGTATTAAAGAATATGCCTTTGATCATGACATATTGGATAAACATATATATAAATTAAATATTGTGACTTATGTAACATGATTCAGAGTTTCTGTTTCTAAATACAAGTAGCACTATTGAAAGATTTAAGTGTTGGTTTGTATTCATTAATATATATAATTAGAAAGTTCTTAAACTCAGACTTTCAAGCTCCTTATAGCTATCCACTCCATCTTTTAGAACCTAGACACATGACCACATACATGTAAAAAACATAAATGATGTCCAATATACATATTTCATGCTGAACAAGCACTCAGCAGTTGGTTCAGATCACCATCTCCCACACATATATACAACCAGTGCTCAGTTTACAGTTTATATTAAGTCTTCAACACTTAGTGGAAAAGCTTCAATCTTCTCCTTCTTTGAATTCTCCAGCCATCTATATCCTTGAAAATCTGAGGATGGAACATTCAAAGCCCTGATGATGCTAATATTATTGTCAGATCCATGTTGACTTTAAGTTAGTCTGAACCCTCATATATAGAACTTTAATATGTTTATTTAAATACATAGAAGAGGGATGAGCAGAACACAGACTAGATATGTAATATTTAAATACATGTATATTGTTTTATATTAAACTTAATGTAATTAGAAAGAATTTTAACCCAGACTTTCAAACTCCCCAAAGCTATCATTCCATCTTTCTTATACAACTGACACACATAACCACATACATGTGAAAAAGATAAATAGACCTATTAAAGTTCTGTAGGTGAAGGGGTCAGAATGACTTAAAGTCAACATGGGTATGACAATAATATTGGCATCATCAAGGACTTTGATTGTACCATCTTTGGATTTTCAATAATATTGATGATTGGTGAATTGGAGTGAGGAGAAGATTGAAGCTTGCCATCAATTAAGATTTGAAAATTTTCTATTTTAATATAAAGTGAGCACTGGTTGTATATATGTGTGGGAGATGGTGATCTGCACCAACTGACTAGTGCTGATTCAGCATGAAATATATATATATTGGAGATTATTTATCTTTTCCCCATGTATGTGGTCATGTGTGTCAGTTGTATAAGATGGAGTGGATAGCTGTGGGGAGCTTGAAAGCTTGAGTTCAAGTCTTTCTAATTATATTAAGTTTAGTATAGACAATATATTTGTATTTAAATATTATATATATTGTAGTATTTGTAAAAATGGCAGACATTTTTGTGCACTCCAGAAAAAACTAGATTTATTCAAGCTGTTGCTTTTAGATCGCGTACTGATAATGGAGGAGGTTATTTAACGTAATGGTGGATGATAATTCCAAGAGATATTTGCTGATTGCAAATATCTCTGGATAAAAGACATTACCTGATTGGACAAGGATTAATTGCCACAGTTATCAGCACGCAATAAAAGACTGTAACATCTAAGCAGTAGTTGAGTAGCAGTATTTGAGTAGATGTCTGTTTAACACCAGCAGAGATATCTCGTTAGTGCTTGTGGTTAATGACCAGCACCCAGTGGAAATGTAGTTCATGGGTATAACTGAAGGAGACCGCAGTGGAGATATGGAGAGCATTAGTTGCAGAGTAGAAGCATTCATTGCAGAGCAGAGCATTAGTTGCAGAGTAGAGCATTCGTTGCAGAGCAGAGCATTAGTTGCAGAGTAGAAGCATTTGTTGCAGAGCAGTGCATTCATTGCAGAGCAGAGCATTAGTTGCAGAGTAGAGCATTAGTTGCAGAAATAGACCATTTGTTGGAGAACTTTAGCGAACGTTATTGGATAGCCGCACAGTATGACTTGCAGATATAACCTTGGCACAGTCGTAAGTGTGGATATAACATTGGTGCAGTCGCATTTGGAACCTGTAAGTAGCGAATAAGTTAGATGGAGAAACCTGGTGAAAATGAAAATCCCAGTTAGTAACGTTAATAACAGAAGTGAATAGCAAGTCTACGTGATATAACATCACTGTAAGTTTGGAAATAACAGGAAATATGTTTCAGCCAAGTAGGAATAGAAAAAGAAAACATCAAGAAATTGCAACAAGGGTTTTTCTGGAGTGGAGGGAGGTGTAGTATTTGTAAAAATGGCAGACATTTTTGTGCACTCCAGAAAAAACTAGATTTATTCGAGCTGTTGCTTTTAGATCATGCACTGATAATGGAGGAGGTTATTTAACGTAATGATGGATGATAATTCCAAGAGATATTTGCTAATTGCAAATATCTCTGGATAAAAGACGTTACCTGATTGGACAAGGATTAATTGCCACAGTTATCAGCAAGCAATAAAAGACTGTGTAACATCTAAGCAGTAGTTGAGTAGCAGTATTTGAGTAGATATCTGTTTAACACCAGCAGATATATCTCGTAGGTGCTTGCGGTTAATGAGCAGCGCCCAGTGGAAATGTAGTTCACGGGTATAGCTGAAAGAGATCGCAGCAAAGATATGGAGAGCATTAGTTGCAGAGTAGAAGCATTCGTTGCAGAGCAGAGCATTAGTTGCAGAGTAGAAGCATTCGCTGCAGAGCAGTGCATTTATTGCAGAGCAGAGCATTAGTTGCAGAGTAGAGCATTAGTTGCAGGAATAGACCATTCGCTGGAGAACTTTAGCGAATGTTATTGGATAGCCGCACAGTATGACTTGCAGATATAACCTTGGCACAGTCGTAAGTGCGGATATAACAATATATACAGTGAATGTGTGATTCAATATAGAAAGTATTTTAGAAAATAAATGTGAGAACTTTATTTAGTAAAAATTTATTATTATATAACAGATAGAAATTAACTATATAACAAGTACAATTTACTAGAAATCAAGTTAAATAAATATCTCATTATATTTATTTTTCACTTCTCTATTTCCCAAAATTATTAAAAAAACAAGAAGAACAAAATATGACATTAAATTTACTTTAGTATCTCACTATAGTGAGGTATATGTGTGCTACATCCTGATTTCAAAACTGGAATCAAATCTTACAAATAAATGCATATAATTCAATGTAATGCTCCCCCCTCTCATATCCCTTTGTTTAATTAATTATTTCGCAAAAAATAATAATTATCAATATGTTATTTATTTTACTCTAAACAAAGGCTATAGAGAGGAATGTATATTTTCCAGCAACATTTAAAAATATAATAAATTTTATAATAGAAAATAATTATGAGCATTAAAAATTATTTAAGAAAATATTTAAAGTTAAATTACTTATAGATTAATTAAAGACTTTTAAATTATATTCTTAAATTATGAAAACTTGAATTTTCATCTAGAGTTTATACTTGTAATTTATGCACTCTGTAGCACTTTTTCAGAGCTGCCGAATGTAGTGTATCCTTTTTAAGTGATCTGGTTTTGTCAATCAATTCTCTACTATTGCTGATTTGTTTAATATTTATCCTTCGGTTTTTATTTTGCTTCATCAATATTCCAATATCTTTTGGCAGGCAATATTTTATAGATAGATCAATTATTTTCCAAACTCATTATTTATCTGGCAATGCCACTTTTATTAGTTAATTAGGATTTCATCGGGATATCCTTTCATTACATTTCTTGCATGGTTAAATGGCTGAGAAAAAAAACAAACAGCAATCTTAAAGAGAGTGTCCTAGCTTTGTTGAAATATTTATCCAGATCCTGGGCTCCAATCAAATTCTGATAATATTTAAAATAATATGCGATTTAGTATTTAGTTATCCTATTACTGGTTTTAGCTCCAAATTGCAATTGCTGGTGAATTATTCTTCCGTTTCTTTTGATTTTTACCCACAGATTCTAGCCTGCAATTTTAATATGATGAATTACTTATTTAACTAAAGATCTGAACTGGAAAGGAGAAACAAATTAATGACTACTGCTGACGTTTCTATTTATGCCATCTGTTCATATAAGCAAGGCTGTTTGATAAACATGTTAATTTAATTCTTTAAATATTTTAATTAAGTGCTTATTTATTTAGAGTTAATTGCAGATAAAGAACATTAATTACCTTGTTTTTAAATGTTCCATACATTTAATTGCTATAAATACAAATATTTAAGATTTAATTTGCATAAAAAATCTAATTTCTCAATTCTATTCTGATTACAAATGTGGTTATGAAGTTTCATTTATTTGCCTTCATATTTTCGATATTGTAAACATTAATATATGAAAGTAATGGATAGAACATTTCCTCTCTCAATTTCTCTATTTTGATTTTAATAAAAATAATACCCTCACTAAAAAATAAATTTATTTAGCTATTTTAGATTTGCATAATTACTTTAAATCTAAATAATTATATCCTCTTTCCTATACACTTAATTCAAGGCAACATCTTGCTCTTATTATTTTATTTTCTTACATTTTATTTGGAAGCAAATAAAACAATAATAAAAACAAGGTGTTGCATTGAATAAAGTGTATAAAAAAGAGGATATAAGTGCATAGATTTAATAATATAACCGACACCTATAAGTTAAAGGGGAAAAAAGATTGCACATATTACTTTAAATTTATTTTAAAACAATTACTGAAAGATAGAAATCGAGAAGAATCATTCTTAATGTATTCTCACATGATTATGCATATATATTATGCATACACTTATTTTACGATTTACAATTTTAATGATATTTAAGCTGTATCATTAACACATATGTAAAATATTAAAGTTTGGTTTAAACACCAAATATGAGCAATAGTATATAGTACATTGTTTAAATTATATATATATATATATCAATAGCTAACTGATTATTATATATAAATCATATATTGCAGCATTTATACATAAATAAAACAATACTTGACAACAAATTGCATATATTTTATTAGTTTGTTTTAAGCATTAAGAGCTATTGTATGCCCGACGTATCTCTCTTTCTATCTAAATATTATTTATCTATTCTTCTGTCAACATAAGATTCTATCTATCTATCTATCTATCTATCTATCTATCTATCTATCTATCTATCTATCTATCTATCTATCTATCTATCTATCTATCTATCTATCTATCTATCTATCTATCTATCTATCTATCTATCTATCTATCTATCTATCTATCTATCTATCTATCTATCTATCTATCTATCTATCCATCCATCCATCCATCCATCCATCTATCTATCCATCTATCTATCCATCCATCCATCCATCCATATATCCATCTAACCATCTATCTATCTATCTATCTATCTATCTATCTATCTATATGCTCACTTACCTGTTTATTTATCTGTTCATCTACCTTTCTCTCTCACTTTTTTTATACTACCCTATCAACTCTCCTCACCCATTCTTTCTATCCTATCCTACCTAATTATTCTACACATCATATCCTATCCAGTTTACCACACTGATTTTACTTTAGACCTATTCACCTACTCTACCCACATGAGCTATCCAGCAATCTACCCATTCAATTTATTCACCTAATCTATCTATCTCTTGCCAATTATGTGAATATTTTTCAGAATGATTTATTACCATTTTAGTTTTTCAATTTTATTGAAGACAATGATTATAGTAATAATTAGAGTTATTCATTTCATTGCTGGTCTTTTTTTTTTCTTTCTTCATGACTTTTTTGATAATTATTCACTTTTTTTAATGAATTAGATTTTTTTTTAATATGATAAAAATAAAACAATTTTAAGCTGATCATTTATTCTTTAGTTGAAAGTTGACATTCAATCTTATCAAATATCTATTTGGTTCTATATCTACCTAATTATTCATTTCATTATGTTGTAAAAGCTCCTTCTGAATTTTTAAAGAAATATTTTCTACCCTCTACTGTTGTAACAGGATAAATACTGCTTGTGTCTGATATAAATATTTCTCTTCCTTTGACTACAGGATCTTTAACAACTAATTCTTTTCCTGATTAATTTTTCAGTTTTAATTCTGAACTTGTAATTGATTCTGAAAAGCTTATATCAACACTTTTTGTACCTTCTTTTATCAGTGTCCATAACCTGAACAATTATGATTTGTGTTTTTGAATATATGTCTTTACTGGGTAAAGTTCTTTTTGAGATTTCTCATTGCTATTTTGTCTATTAATCTGAAAAACTTCTGTTGACAATTGAATTATTTGCAAAAATATATAAATAATATTTTTACTTTCTTATTAAATTTCAAGCCAGCTGCTATCTTTATTACATAATCTTTGTATTCTTTTTATGGATAATCTCATCTTTTTATTGTATAGTTAAACTTTAGAAATGTTTTTAGAATTCTCTTTTCATTTACATATGTAATATCTACAATGGTTGTAAAGTTCTAGATTTTTTTACTCCAACACGCATCCATATTTATCTCAATTCAATCTTGTTTCCCTCATTACTTGTATGTGTAATGGTGAAATCAAATGGATATAAGTTGAATAAATAGAATGATAATATGCAGCTCTAACTAACTTCTTTGCCAGTATAAAACCAGTATGCTTTACCATAGACTGTGTTAACAATAGTTCATAATTTGATACAGAATTCCTCATGAGAACCAAATAATTTGATACATGCTTTTTTTAAAAAAATTATTATGATTATCAAAATAAAAAATAAACTTTGCTTCATTTAATAAAACGTAACCCCCCTCCCCCACTGATGTTTTTTTTTTTTTGCTATCTGCCTTTCTTGAAACTAGCATGTATATTGCATTATTTTTTTCCTATATAAGGCTTCAATTTTTGCATAATAAAAATGTATTATCATCAACCATTATCAATCCACTGCAGGATGAAGGTCTTTCTAAGTTTAATCCATCTCTGATCTTTAGCTTCTCTTCTCCACATCACCCCTGCACACTTTCTTATTTCATCCATCCATCTCACATGTGGTCTCTTTCTGGGTCTTTTACAATCTCTTGGAATCCAGTTTAAAATTTTAATTGTCCATCTATTATCATCTCTTCTAGCAATATGTCCAGCCCAACTCCACTTCAATCTTTTAATTTTTTCAATGAGGTCAGTAACATCTGTTTGTTCTCTTACCCATACATTGCATTTTCAATCTCTTCTTGTTACTCCCAACATACATCTCTCCATACTTCTTTGAGTGGTCTGAAGTCTCTGTATTGCTCTTCTATTAAGTGTCCAAGTCTCAGATCCATAAGTAAGTACTGGTAAAACACATTTGTTAAAAATCTTCCTTTTCAAACACATAGGCATATTTCCTTTTAGTATCAAGTTATTGCTACCAAAAGCACTCCAAACAAGTTTAATTTTATGATTAATTTCATCCATTATGTTTCCATCTGTATTAATAATCTGATCAAGGTATTTGTAACTGTTAACTTCTTCTAATTCATCATAATCAATCTTTATTTTTATATTTTGAGAAAATCTATTAAACATTACTTTAGTCTTTTTAACATTTATCTTTAGTCCTACTTTCCTACTTTCATCTGATAATTCCTGCAACATTTCCTTCAGCTCTGAAGCATTATTTGCAAAAACAATTACAAGTTCGTAATCTTGTACATTTATTTTTAATTTTTTGTTACAAAGCTCTCTTTTTTATAAATTCTTTTGGCCATCTTTAATTAGCGTTAAAACTTTGGTTGTAATCTCTTGCATTTGGAATTTCCTTTATTTATCCGATTAAACAATCTGTATGTATTTTTATTCCTTCCAATTTCAACTTTTATTTTTAATTAAATAGATAATTGTAAATGCACAAATAACTTTCATTGTACATATTTAAAATAAATTATATTAACTAAAAAAAAACCTAAATTGCGTAGTTTGAATGATTTTTAAATTTTACTTTTAGCTTTTAAAATATTACTAAATGCCAAAACACTCATGAACTATATGTATTTTAATACAGTTCAATATATATATATATACACGGTTAATATATATATATATTGTTAAAAGGAGGTTGCCTTGACAACAGTTTGAAATTGTTGATTGTTATCTATATTGGGATTGTCTAAGCGTTGACTGGTTTCTAATGCTTATATATATATATATAAAGTAAAATAAATGCAAGAACACTATCAATTTATTTGACAAAATGTTCTTTAATAAAAAAAATTTCAATGATATTTAGTAGATACAAAAATTTTGAAGAACAGTTTACTTCAGGATTCAGTTTTTTTTACCTATTTTATTAAATATATTTATTAATTATGTTCCAAAAGCATATTGCAGGAAATGTATCTATGCTGATGACATTGTTTTATCTTTTCAAAGGAGATCTCATTCTTAAAATAGAAAAGACTTTTAATAAGAATATGGAAAAGTTGGAAATAATTTTCAAAGACTAAGGCCTAATTTCTAATCAAATGAAAATGGTATATTCGCCTTTTTATCAAAACAATAAGGAATCGTTTTATAATCTGAATATAATTGTTTGCAATAATTGATCGAAACAAAATACTACCCATGTTATTTAGGAGCAACCATGGATCATAGCTTAATTTATCTTTCTTATTGTTTAAGATTAGGATCAAAATTAATTTCTAAAAGTAATGTTCTTGGAAAGCTATCTAATACTGTTTGAGGCTTGTGATGCAATTACTCTATGGACAGCTCTCTTACCATTATTGTACTCTTCTGGTAAATATTGTGGCATTGTTTAGAGAAAAAGTTCACTAACTGTATCTCTTCTCATTCAATTACTGGTGCATTCAAATTTATTCTTGGCGGGGCTTCTAATTCTTTCACAAATTTCTCTGTAAGATACTGAAAGAGAAGTTGTCTCACAGAAAATGTATAAAGACAGTATTCAAGATAAAGTTTTACAAATGAGCTAATCTCAAATCAAGATCCCTTTTTTTAGATATTCAACCAAAGATCTCCAATTAAAAAATTATGACATAAAAATTGAATTTTTATAATATTCCAAACAAAGTTCTTTCCTCCAGATCCAATCCATAAAAACAGTTGGGTTTGATTTTTCTAAATGCAATAAATTCAGGACAATCTATGGTCATTAGGCTCAATTATTTCATAAGATAAATCTAACAGCCATTGGCTTATGTAAATATGTACGAACACAAATCATGAAATGCATAGTTAATGACTGTTAAATCTATGCCTAGATTGGCTAAATTGAAGAACTTAATAAATCTATTAAATGAATCTATATCTTGGTCCGAATCTCTACATATTTCTTTATAATATTTTGTTAACAGTTAAGCTATCTAAATAAAAAAAATTATATTCTAAGTAATAAATAAATAATTATTTAAAATAAAATATTACTAATTTTGTCAGTGATCATTTTATGTAAAATAAAGTTATTTAAATTCCTGCATTAATAAACTCTTTTTTGGTATTACATAAAAAACTTTACTAAAAACATTGTGATCGAAATCACTGCCAAACAGCATTGTTATAGTAATAGATACATCTTGATGAATATGTATGCAATTAAAAAACTTTTTTATTTTTCTAACAATGTTTTAATCATAGAAACTAAAGTGTCAAAGTTTTCCATCAAATAATCATAAATTATCACACACATATGTGCATGCGCGCACACATATTTGGTGTTAAGCAATTATAAACAAGTAGCTGGTAGATGCACTGGATGGTTATGTTGACATTGTGGGTAATTAATTATTTACATATATGATAATAATATACAAGGCTCCTCACTGATGGGAGCCGCAAGCTAGAAACTAGTCTGGTGATATTGGATGAATAGGCACTAAATAGGGATTTTATACCCAAACCTTCCTGCATCAATTGATTACTGTGGCTTGCACTGAGTGGCACTATTGTATGGAGAGTTTTGCCTCTGTTTAAACAGCATATGTAAGCATAAAGAATAGTGATCATGTGACATTTAGTGATAATAATGTACCAGGATTTTTAGTTCAGATAAATACCATTACTAGATTTCAGTTTGCAATGCTTATTTTTAATTGGTACTTTGCTTCATTACATCACAATTGAAATTTATCTATAAAATTCATAGAAAAATCACATTGAAATATTATCATTTAAATATTTAAACTCATAAGAATATTCTATTTAATATATATATATATATATATATATATATATATATATATATATATATATATATATATATATATATATATAAAAAAATAATATTTTAAACATTATCAGTCCATTACAGGATGAAGTTTTGTCCAAGATTAATTCAGATTTTCTAATCCATAGCTTTTCTGCTTTGTCATTGCAGCAAATTTTTTTGTCTCTTTCATTCATTTCATATATGATTTTTCCAGATATTCTAAAATTTCTTGGGAGCCATTCTAAAACTTCAACTATCCATCTATTATCATTTTTTTTTTTGGCAACATATCTAACTTAATTTAATTTCTTAATTTTTTTAAATGTTGTCAGTGCTACCTGCTTGTTTTCTATCCATATTTTATTTTTCATTCACTCTTGTTATTTGCAACATACATTCTTTTATATTTTGAAATTATTACAAGATCATATGAACAACATTTCTTATGTTCATACAATATGTTAAAACAGTAGCAACTCTCTCCATACAGTAGTGCTACCTAGTGTAAGCCATAGTAATTAATGGATGCTAGAAGGTTTGTGAACCAAAATCTCTATCTAATGCACACCCATCCAATAACTCCAGGCTAGTTTTTAACTTTTTATCAGTGATAAGTCTATGATCTAAGAGCATTGCCACCTAGGTCTTTGGGTCTAATGAAATGTTCCAGCAGTCACCTTTTATCTAAAAAGATAAATAAAAAGCTATGGATCCAAAATGAAAACATAATATTTTCCAATCCAAGCTAATTTGCTTGTATAATTTTTTTAGATCTGAATCCAGTACAGAATCTGTACATTATGGTGTCTTTGGTTTTCTAATAACTATAGTCACCAATACACTTCATACAGGATTGATATTAAACAACTAAAACATCACATGATTATTGTTGGTTATGTTTATAAAACAGTAGCAACTGTATGGAGAGAATTGCTACCTATTATAAACAAATTTAATACAGAACTTTTTAAGTATTTTTGATCCCATCTAACAATATGTGAACACTACATAGTTTGCTGCAGTAGTAAAATGCTAGCATCTGAAGTTCAAGGTTCATAGTCTATGGGCCAGCTATCATTGTTGGTACTAGAACTTTATATGAATTTCTGAACAAACACCATTCAATTACTTTTACAACATATAGATTCATGATACATGTTGAACATATACTGTTTCGTGAGCATGCAAACATACAAAAGTACATATTAGTAATTAACAGATAAATATATCCATAAGATAGTTTTATGTTATAAATATAAAAATGCCAATAATAATTAAAAAAAATTAATTCAGAAAGCATTCTATGAGTAAACAATATATTATTAAGTATTAAAATAATACAACTTAAAAAAACCTCATTCATTGGTGGTACCATGGTCTAATGTCAAGTTCTGTTTAGATAAATTTTGTAAATTTTTCAGATCCAGTAAGGTTTAGGATTTTTTTTCAGACATCCAACTCATAACTGATTTATATATTCATTAAGTATTGGTTGATAAATGAATATATTAGTTATAATATAAAATAAGGATGGAAAACTGTTAAACTGGAAAACTTAATGAGTACTGCCTTCTTTACTCTTTCTCAATATAAAGCTTCTGAAATGGTCTTTGGTCTGCAGGGAGCTATCTCATGGTTGATCTCCTTATACCAATTGTGAGTCATAAATAGCTTCATGGTAATGCAATAAAAGTTTTTATCTAAAAATAGCATGATAATTCTCATTAAAAATACACAAAAATCTTTAATTAAATATAATTTCCAATTTCATTCATTTAATTTTAAATCAAATACTGTTTAAAAATTAAAATACATTAAAAAAAAATACATTTATAGTAATAGCTTCAATTGCTCGATGTTTGGAACTCTGATTTCTCCTAATTATATAAAATTTATAAAACTTATTCAATTTATAGTATTTCTAATTACTCCATCTTTTTTTAGTTATCATGTCCTTATATATCTTTGAAAATCCAATTCTGAAAAAAATTTTCTGAATGGTTATGAACATATTTGTAAAAAGCTTTATTTTATTTTTTTTTAAAAGATTAAAAAATAAATGTTAATTAAATATCTACTATTTTTAAGACTGTTTAACCTTTTAATTTTGTTTAATTTCATTTTATTTATGATATACATTTATAAAATTCTTAAGTCATATTAACAAGTTACTATACTTTAATGAAATATTATGCTGCATTTGTGTTTTATTAAATGCCACTCAGTATAGTGATGCTATGTCAGTTTGCCATACTAATAAACTAGGTTCAAATACCTGCTTAATATTTCTCTTTTAGTGCCTTCTCATATAACCTCGGATACTATTCTAAGTTACATGATAAAAAGATGGAAAGCTGCTCAAATCATCCATTAATTAGAAAGCCTAGTAAGTCACATCTTCTCATTCATTGCTGTTTAGTGGATGACTATTGAAGAGGCTAGTGCATTGTAGTGGGTTATTTAAAAACTACTTTATTTATCATTTATGTTTTATTACAATGTATAACTATAATATTTTAGACTAATGAACCCTCCAAAAGGTAAAAATGAATTTATTTTTAACCGCAGCCCAAGATATATATATACACAACAAAATAAAATGTCCGCTAATATTAATAATACAATAATGAAACTTAAATATATTCCAAACAATGGTAAACAATTTATAATATAATATAAATAAAAACTCATAAAGAAATATTTTCGATTATATTCATAATCATTATCAACTCAACTTTCAAAATGGAATCATCTATTACCAACCGGAAACAATTTATAATATAATATAAATAAAAATTCATTGAGAAATATTTTCGATTATATTCATAATCATTATCAACTCAACTTTCAAAATGGAATCATCTATTACCAACTGGAAACACATGTTTCCATTTGGTAATAGATGATTCCATTTTGAAAGTTGAGTTGATAATGATTATGAATATAATCAAAAATATTTCTTTATGAGTTTTTATTTATATTATATTATAAATTGTTTACCGTTGTTTGGAATATATTTAAGTTTCATTTTATATATATATACATACATATATATAAAGGAATCAGATTTATACAATGATAATTACAAGTTCATGGAAATGTTTACACAGCTTTGTTTTTTTGAATCAGACTTAAATTATATTCATAAGTCAGAATTTTTAAATATTCATTTTAATAATTTAACTGAACTTATAGCAATTGAACAATGCTAATGCAAAAGTAATATTTCGGATTGATGAATTTTCCAAGTGCTATCATATTAAATTGAACATCTCATAGTATCATAGACAAACTGCAAATCATGCATATTCAACTGAGGCCTGCTATAATCAAGCTGCAATATTTAGTGTCTATAGATAATGCTGGGAATCCACTTTATTATAAGGAGATTGTCTTGACAACAGATTGAAATTGTTGATTGTTATTGATATTATTGACTGCTTTCAAGTATTTACACGTATAAACTTATCTAGCCTTGAACATTATTAGCTTTATTATCTAAGTAATACATAGTTTTAATGGAATTTGAACGTTATAATTGACTATTTGTTAGCCTGCTTTCAGAAGAGATTATATTTGTTTGTTTAATAAGCTTTATTCAAACTTCTTTAAATTAATAATCCCACTCTCTTCAATCATGTTACAAAATTGCGTACCTATATAAACATATTGGACTATAGTTAAATGTTGCTATCCATTTTTATCTATAAACCAGTATACATATATATTATTTCTAATAATCTCATGAATAAATGTTGAATTCATAGTATTATATCCAGGAGCTTCTGTGTAATAAAAATATAATAACTCTGAGGAAACTACTTGTTATTGTATTGAAACATCAGCTATTTAGCTATTATATTTTTATTACACGGAAATTCCTAGAAATAATACTATATATGTATATAAGGGCAATAGTTTAAAATAGATTCATTTTTGTCTATTTTATAGTTAAGCTATAATATTACAAGAAGTTTATTTAATTATAACATATATGGTATTTATAGAATTTGTTATTCCAAAATATTATATATGAATTAATACTATTTAATTTTAATATTATATATATATTAATTTTGAACATGTACATATAACAGTTCATAGATATCTACGTATTTTAATTTTGAATTTAGTGAGCAGTAGTCATTTTTAAAAATGGTATCTACAGTTTTATTAAAAACTCATTATGTAGACATTTATCAAGCGTTGGTGGCCGAGTGGTTAGCACAACTGCCTTACAAGCAGTTGTCCTGGGGTTCGCTTCCTCGCCGACGCTTTGACACATTAAAATTAGTCTTTTTTTTTTTTCAATTTGTAATATATGGGATAAATACAAACCATCTGATCAGCATCTACAATTGTATATATTTTTTTTTACTAGTGGTGAAGATTGCATCGTATAATAATCATATTTATATTGTTATGTAATACATACAAGGGCCTCATATGACTAACGTGGATTATCTTGCGACCTTTATTTTTCTACTAAAAATAGCTTAATAATGATAAATGAATGGCCGCATTAGCTTTAAACTTATATATGAAATTTTTGGATAATCAAAAAAAAAGTTTTACCCGAATTCGAACACCAGGTCATGGACATAGAAACTAAATGCACCAATATGTCTTTTTGAAATGAATCACAATACTTACTTTATTAGGTATACATTCTGTATCTATGATATGATCACTAATTCAACTAAAACAATTTTTTTTTTAAATATTGGAACCTAAAAAAAAAAAAAATCAGTTTGCAAAAGTAACCGACCCAGGTTTGAACTCAGATTTGAAATTGGTAAACAAACATTCTAACCCACTAGTTTCTTGCATATATTAATTAATCTTATAATTCTAATAAACGAGTAATTTAAAAAGTTTTAAATTGGGATTAATTTATTTGAAAACTTTTATTTTTAAGTTGTCATAAATTTAAGTAATTTTTTTTATTTCTTTTTGTTTGTTAAAAAGACAAAATTATTTACAATCATTAATTTAAGTACAATTTAATGTTGTTTTATTTTGATAAATATATATATTTTTTATTCTCCTGTTTTTCTTGTCTTTTTGCTTAAAAGCAAATATATCATACGATTTATTAACGAATTTTACTTTTTTTTTTTTGAACAAGCGGCAAACATTTGATATGTAATTTAAACACAGAATTTACAGTTTCCAAGAAGCTTATCTAAAAATAAATATTAATAAAAAACTTTGATTATCTAAAATGTTTCAGACTAAAAGGATAAAGTTTGTCTGCTAGGCTGGATTAATTTGAAATTATCATCTCTCCAATCCAGCTTAATAGGCCAACTCTTGCTTTGAAAACATTTTATCAAAGCTATTAATGGAATTTAAGGTTGTCTGCCTCCATGCAGGGGGTGATAAAATGTTTTTATTTATTTCTGTCATTAAATCAAACAAAAAATTGGCATTATGTATAAATCAACTGCATCGATATGTATGTGCGTGCAAGCATTTTATTTTTAACCAAAACAGAAAAATGAAAAAAGTGCAGGTAATATATATTATTTACAGAAGTAGAAGGATAAACAAACAACAAAAAGAATTATAATTGTATAGAATTTTTTTTTTTTTTAAACTTTCTTTAATATAATAAAAAAAAGCATTTATTTTCAAACTTATAACGAGCAAAAACAATAATAACAGCAACAAAAAAAGCAATGGTTTTATTTTTATACTTTCTGGTTCTTTGCAAAATATTAAAAGGCTATTTTTCTGGCAAGAAAACTGCTTGTGGCTATAAAAAAGATAAATATTGCCGATGGAAAATAAACTAGGAATAATAAGGAAGGGAGGTCTAAAATTTAATATGGTCATACCAGTTTTTAGTATGAAATCATTGACTGCTTACAATTAATTAATATAACCGAAACATTTTAATTGAAGCTGATAAAATTTGAATATAATTTTAGATTTATTTAAAAAATATTTTTTAAGTGTCATACTAAAAAGAATAATAATAATAAAATCCATATTTTTTATCAAATGAAATTTATAAAATAAAAAGAGAAAAAGATAACCTGTCTAACCCAATAGTTTTTAGACTTTTAAAAAGGTACTTTAAAAAACAAAACAAAAACAAAACGTAGAATAAAATTGCAAGTACTAAACAAACTATAAGAGTTGATAAGTGTTAAACTTACTGCCTTCATAACTTTGATATACACCACTTGATAGAAGTATATTAATAATTTTTATTAATCATTCATTAGACTAGGGATTATTCACTTAATGAATAATATGGTGCTGTAGTATTAGAGCTGCGACATGAAGAATTATAATCGTTTAATCATTAAATTAATTAGGTTATTAAATCAAAAACATATTTTAAAATCTACATTTAAAAAAAAAAAAACAATTTAACAAAAAAAAATACGAAAAGCATTAATGTAAAGAATAGTTAAAATGCGTGTTTAAATCAAATTGAGTGTGTGTTTGCACGTGCATATTCTGCATAATCTATTTTAATACATTGTACAGGCTTACACCTGCATTTATATATGTAATATAGGCGGGATTCGAACTAAGACTTTCACACGATCTACAACTCTCAGTGCCATCTTATATTGCTGACTCACCTGATCACACACATGTTGAAAAGATAAATAATCACCAATATACATATTTCGTGCTAAACCAGCACTCATTAAAGTGTGAAGATTGGTTATTTTAATATAAAGCTGAGTACTAATTGTATATATGTGTGGAGATGAAAATCTGAACCAATTGATGAGTGCTGGTTTAGCACGAAATACGCATATTGGTGATTATTTATCTTTTCAACATGTGTGTGATCAGGTGAGTCAGCAATATAAAATGGCACTGAAAGTTGTAGGTCGTGTGAAAGTCTGAGTTCGAATCCCGTATATATTACATATATAAATGCAGGTGTAAGCCTATACAATGTATTAAAATAGATTATACAGAATATGCACGTGCAAACACACACTCAATTCGATTTAAACACGCATTTTAACTATTCTTCACATTAATGCTTTTCGTATTTTTTTTTGTTAAATTGTTTTTTTTTTTAAATGTAGATTTTAAAATATGTTTTTGATTTAATAACCTAATTAATTTAATGATTAAACGATTATAATTCTTCATGTCGCAGCTCTAATACTACAGTACCAATAATATTTCTGTAGTGTAATTTTCGCTACATCATTTCCATGCAAGGCAGAAAATGGTTTTTATCCACTTTTAACATCTTGTGGATTAGTGTAATTATGAACATATTACCAAAGACATGTGAAAACGATGTATGATCCCCAAGATGTACATTTTGTACTGAACCTGCACTCATCAGTTGGCTCAGATCACAATCCCTTACACAAATCTTTATCATTATTCAATATATATATAGCCAATAACTACAGTTCGATTGATAAGTTCAAATTTACTGTCATCACAACATTCACACACACCATTCGATAGAAATATGGGTGACTACAGAAATCTCTAGTTTAATGAATGATTAATAAAAATTATTAATATACTTCCATCAAGTGGTGTGCGTCAAAGTTGTAAGAGTAGTAAGTTTAACAATTATCAATTGAATTGGTGATCTATTTATACTGAACAATGATAAAGATAATTAATATTTATTTTCAAAGCGCAAATGATTTGAAATTAACTTACAATAATCACAAGCGCTGAGAGACTTGCACTCTCTCGTAAGATAAAGATAATTGTAAGGGATTGTGATCTGGGTCAACTGATGAGTGCTAATTCAGCCCACAATGTGCATTTTAGTAATCATATATCTTTTTTATATGTCTTTGGTCATATGTTTATGATTACACCTCTCCACAAGGTGTTAAACATGAATAGAAACCATTGCATGAGAGTGGTGTAGTGAAAATTATACTACAGAATTATTATTCATTAAGTGAATAATCTTTAGTCTAATGAATGACTAATAAAAAAATAATATTAATAAGAGTAAATGGTTATTACGTGGATTATTAAAATTAGATTTAAGAAAGAAGCTTGTTAAATGTTTTATTTAGAATATAACTATTATGGAGCAGAATCATGGATGATTAAAAAAAGTGAGGAGAAAAAACTGTGCATTCAAATAAAAATGGAATGAATATATATAAAAAAATAAGATCAAAAATATAAAAGTGTTGACAATTAATGATTTTAAAAAGATAGTTTTTGAAAAAAGTATTAAACAAAAAAAAAAGCAATTGGATATTTACTTAGTAACATAAGAATTATGATAAATATTTTGGAAGAGTAAAATGAAAAGAAAGAGAAAGAATGAGTTGGTTTATGATCTTAAATGAGAAAGACTAAAAGAAAGATTTGGAGTTGCAGTTCACTTTATATACACTTTCCTTTTTTCAGATAACTGATGATGATGATAGTATACTTTATTAAATAATGTCAACAGAAACTTGCCAACCATTTGCAGCCAAGTTAAACCATTAACTGCTTTTGCTCCTATCAACCCCACCCCCTCTCTTTATCAATTTAAAATCCATAAGGCCATTTGTTTTAAACTTATATTCATTACAATATTAATTAAAAGCAGTATTCTTTTAAGTTTTTTTTTTTTCATGTGTCATAGCATCAGCCGGGAAGCGAACACACTAACCTGGGACAACAGCTTGTAAGGCAGCTGTAATGTGTGCTTAGTACACTGCATTCAAGACATTTAAAATACAAGGCAAAACTCTCTATACATGACTGCCACCCTGTGCCAATCAGAGTAATCAATGGATGCCAGAAGGCTTGTGCATAAAATCCCTCAGATCCAAAGCTCCTCACTGATGAAGGCCACAAGCCAGAAACTAGTCTGGGGATATTGGATGAGTAGGCATTAGATAGGGATTTATGCACAAGCCTTCTGGCATTCATTGATTACTCTGGTTGGCACAGGGTAGCAGTACTATATAAAGAGTTTTGCCTTGTTTATAAACAATTATGTGCTAGTATAAGAGATAGTGATCAGGTGATGCTTTATGACATTTAAGATAGTAAATTAAATGATTGCTTTTAATTACTTTTTAAAACACTGCCACAAATTATATTAGAGATAAAGATTTTAGAATCAAAATTAGATTACATAATACAAAAAAAAAAAAAAAGATTTATATATGAAAAACCATTAACTACCAAAAAAGTCTATATAATATTTAAGTATCCAAATAGCAGTTGGAAACAATGATTCTAATCAATTTGAAGACCTCTTACTCTAAAGTCTAATATTCCACAATTGCAAAATTACTCAAAAACATTAAAATTTGGATACACAGTAATGTGATATAATTTAGTTTATGATCCTAAATAGCACAGATATTTGTCTATAAAATTATAACATTTAAATTTATAAAAAAAAAATTAAGTGGGTGATGGGGACATCTCACAAAAGAAAGAGTACTATATGCCATAAAAAAGAAAAGGATCTATATCTGATTTTGTCTCTCCAAATTTACAAATCTGATTATGTATTTCTTTTTCTTTTTTTCTTCTGATTCCTCTCTTAGTAGCAATTCCTAAAGCCACTTATCAACAAATGTTACAAATTTTAGACCACGTGATCATCAGTCTTGTCATTTGATTAATTCCAGAAAAAAATGTACAAAGAACTGGAGTCAAATTCATTGTGAATACTAATAGTAATGCTTAGTCAATGCCGTGGCTTAATGACCCTTTTATATTTATTTTAATACATGGATGTAGAATAGATTTAGTCAAAGCATGAATATTAACACTGTACAGTATACATATTTATTTAAAGACATAAAGATCTGGGGTCAATAAGCACAAAAGTGCAAGTTTTCTATAATAATAATAACTTATGAATTAACAACATTAACATTTTTTTTTAAGTGTCATAGCATCGGCCGGGACGCAAACCCGCAACCCGGGCAACTGCCTGCAAGTGCAAGGCAGTCGCGCTGACCTCTCGACCACCAATGCAAGACACAAAATTAACATTTAGCTGCTTTATCCTATACATTTAAAAAAAGGTTAAAATTTTGTTTAAAAAGAAAAGGATAATTAAACATAATTTGGTCCTTCCACATTCACCAAATTACTTTTGCATTTAAACCCAGTTTTCATATGTGTGGGTTTTTAAAAAATATATATTTTAGTGAGTAATAATCTGAATACTTAGCAATACAGTATTTTTCAGGATTTTCATATTTTTATAAAGCGTTTCTTTTTTTAAAAAAAAATTGTAGAGATATTATTATAAGTCAGGCTAATTTTTTTTGACTCGATCGTAATTTAAAAATTATTTTATAATGTAATCTCAGCTAAACAGAAGTTTGTTTCATTAAATTTCTCCCACTTAGCTTTAAAGAATAAAAAATAAAAGACATTGACAAGTTTAAATTTGTTTAGCAAATGAAAAATATCTTTTTTATTTAAACTTAAATTAACTTTTTATTTGTACTATAGATTTTATTTTCCAATTTTAATGTACACTTTTGTTTTTAAACGATTATTGGATATTTTTTATTACAGGTTTTAATGTCCTCCTCCCGTATAATCTTTTAAATTCATTCTAATAGGTTTTGTGCAAACAGACATTTTTTTAAAGCTTAAGTTATGTAAAATAGTTTATTTTATTAGCTTTCTATTCATAAAACTTCTACTTAGGAATAAGAGAGAGATTTTATCACACCTTTTTACAAGTGACCATTTGTGATTATGCAAAAACGTGCATATTGATGATGGAAAGAATGAGGACCGCCTCTTTCATTCTTATATATATAATAATTTTATGTAATTTTTCTTCATTTTATTTTAATTGGTAATAGAAATTTCATGAATTGTAATTTAATAATTTTTAAATTTTGAACTGATGGAAGTCAAAATGTTTATGAATTTCTGTAAATATTTCTACAATTAAATAAATATAGTAGCAGCAGTAATAGTAGTAGTATTTTATTTTAATAAAATGAAGATATTCTTATATTTTTTTTTTCATGTGTCATAGCAACGGCCGGGAAGCGAACCCGTTAAACCGTGACAACTGCTTGTAAGGCAGCTGTGCTGACCTCTCGACCACCAATACTTGACATTCTTATAATTTTTGACAGCAAAAAATAACATTTTAAATAAACTAAAAGTAAAATACTGCACAGAATTATTTATTTTAAAAATTATAATTTTTATATCCTTTTAATTAACTTTATCTTTTTAATCAATCTGTCTGCTTGAAAAATCCTGTAAATCAAATTTTATCCATTTCCCAATCTAGTTAAAACAATGCATATATATATGTATGTATGAATTTCTGATGTTGATATGCTTTTTTAGAATTTTAAATATTAATAGTGATAGCACAAATATAGATGAAATTAAAATGCAAGTTACTATTAACCCCTAATGAGCTGTATATAACTAATATAAATTTATCAATAAATGAAACTTATTTTTTTTATTTATTAATGAATTTCTATTACTTTAGATATTGTAATGAATTTAAGTATAATAAATACTTAGAAATGGTTAACAAAATCACTTATATACCTTTTATGTAACCAATATTTTGATGATGATGATCAAATAACTTAGCACTCATGGTTAAGTTAAATGTAATTATTTCAAAAATATTTTTAATTTTGCTAAATAAGTTCTAAAAATCCTAATACCACTGATCATCATCATTATAAATTACTACTGTTATTTCTGCATGCCCCAGTGGTATACCATGATTTCTCAGGATTAGTGAATATTAATGGCATATGACTAGAATGAGTCTGAAAAGAAAAAATTAGCTAAATAGATTAATAAAAAATATAAAGCAACAATTTATTTAAAATAAATAAGTAATATATAAAATCATTGCTTATATTATTGCAATTATTACCAGATAAATATAATAAACACAATATATAATATTGGGAAAAAAAATTATCACTTGCATGCTTCTTGAGGGTACAATACAGCTAACCAAACAGTACCTATTATTATTATTATTATTATTATTTTTTTTTTTTTTTTATTTTTATATATATTATATTTATTATTATTATTATTATATTATTATTATTATTATATTTTTATTTTATTATTATTATTTTATTATTATTTTATTATTATTATTATTTTATTATTATTATTATTATTATTATTATTATTATTATTATTATTATTATTATTATTATTATTATTATTATTATTATTATTATTATTATTATTATTATTATTATTATTATTATTATTATTATTATTATTATTATTATTATTATTATTATTATTATTATTATTATTATTATTATTATTATTATTATTATTATTATTATTATTATTATTATTATTATTATTATTATTATTATTTTATTATTTTTTATTTTATTATTATTATTATTATTATTAAAATATTAAAACTTAAGGTCTTATAGTTAATTATAAAGATCAAATCTTATCATAGTAAAAATGTTTTAAGGTTTTAAATCATGATTTTTTTGCAAATATTATTCTTTTTATGTATTAGTAATGGTAAACAGTGCAGATGAGTTCCACTATAGATATATGATAGGTCTTATGGAAAGTTCTTTTTTTTTTCCTTATGGCATGTTTTCTTCTTTAAGGTAGGCAGTGTTACATTTTATGCATACTCAACTCTGTAGGTCTTGAGTGCATTGTTCAGCTATTTTGACTGGGTGTTTGTGGTTTTCTTGGCCACCCATGATAAATAGTTTTTGTTAGCTAATGTTATCATAATTGCTAAGATGGATGGAGTATTGAAAAACACTTTGAAACAGTCAGTAGGAAGTATAAGCATCTGAAGTTGTTCTAAGGAAAACTGTATTATCCAGAAATTTTTCCTATCTTCACAGAATCAATCTGCATTGTTTTCTTTTTGATTTAAAACTTAGAATAGACTACTCCATTTCTTCTCAGACCTATTTCTATCTCATATTCTTACAAGACATATATATTTGTTAAATACTTAACATGTAATTAAGTCTGTATTTATTTATATCTAGATGTTTTTAAAGCCCTATTTATCAAGACCTATTTACAAGATTCAAAACATGTTTTTTGCATAAATATTTTTATAATATGTGATTATTTTATAAATAATTATGTAATAAAAAAAAAAACAGAACGATTAGACGAAAAGAAATTATGATCAAACTTTGAAATTCATTCTATAACATTCTCATTTTATTGCTTTATGATTTTCAGTAAAGTATTTAGATTTATCATTCAATTTACTACAAGAAAAAGGTAAACTATTTTTTTAAACCTATTCTAGAAAGTAAATCTGAATGATCACAAAATATGATAAATTTCTTTGAATTATGCAATTCATTAGATTGCAATAAAACTTAAACAGATTAACTATTTTCTTTTTTTCCCCTTTTATTACATGAGTAATCAGTTTATTAATTATAATTTTACAAAATACCTTTATTTTAATCAATATTTGATAGTATTATAAAATCCATAGACTTATTTTCTTTTATTAAATATTTAATAATATGATTAACTCTATAGATTTATTTCTCTTTAATTTCTTAAACCAATATACTTAAGTTACACACACACACATATATATATAATATGCACATACATATACAGTAATTTATAAATTTACTAATCAATCTATCATAGGTTTTTTTTTTCATGTGTCATAGCATCGGCCGGGAAGCGAACCCGCTAACCCGTGTCAACTGCTTGTAAGGCAGCCGTGCTGACCTCTCGACCACCAACGCTTGACTATCACAGGTTTTTATTAAAACTTTTTTTGACTAATGGACAATACTAACATGTGAATTAAGCCATGGACATTTAGATTTAAAATGATGCTGTAATCAACTAGGCTATTTTTCCTGATTAATCCATTTTTATAAGAGCAAGATTAACGAATTATTTCCAAACATTATGATTATCACATTGACTTATAGAGTTATTTGTCATTAACATGTGACTAGCTCGTTTAAATTTTCTTCTTTTTGTTGTTTTTTTCTCTGAACCAATATTATATTTTTTAATTAGTTATGTTTATAAATACTTGTATGGTCTGATACTTTAGACATATCTGTTTTTTTCTCTCTAATCAATATTTTGTATGTTTTAAATTATTTTCCAATGGTGAAGATGGTTTCAATAATATAAGTCCTTCCACTTTCACATAGAATTTTATAAAAGCGGTTTTTATTTTTCAGCATTTCAAGTTTACATTTTGTAAAGGATAGGATTCTTCACAGTAGGCTATAGTTTTCAAAAACTGTTTTGATATTATATAATTGCAAATTTTTTAAAAAATTTATTTGTGATTTTGTTATATAATGTACTTTAATTTACTGCTTTTACATTCTCTCCACTTCCATTACCTAAACATCCAAATTATTATTATATTTAATTTTATCAAATTCCAATCTAATCTACATATATTCATTATAATTTCTTTTTAAAATATTGTCTTTAATAATTATACATATACTCCTTTATTCTTATCATCTATTTACTTTCAATCATTTTCATTTTCAAAAATATGGTACTTTTTCATCTACTACTGCTAACATGTTTGTTTTGTTTTTTTAAAAAACTTTCTCTAACTTTCCTCTTTCTTTAATCCCCTGCATGTTTATAAAATCATTTTTTATATCAATACCTTTACCTTTTTTTAAGAATTTTTTTTTTTTTGTAAACTATTCCCAGGCAGTGTCTCCAAAAATTTTTACTCTTAAATCAACTCTCATTAATTAAGATCCTTCTCAATAATCACATTAGTCTATATTAGATCCCTCTACTGGAGGCTTGAGTAATCAGTTTATATATGTATGTTTCATATTAGGTTCAATTACTGGCTTTCATTAGGGAATATTATTTTCAAATTTAATATTCAATCAGCAAAGATTTTTTACTTTTATGCTTGTTTAGTTTATCACAATAATAGGAGGTCAAATTTGAAAACACAAAAGTTTCTGGATCATAGATTAATTAGTCATTTCTGTTATTCCAATGTTACATATGTTTTCAAGCAATTAATCATTCACTTATTTATTTTTTACTCTTTTTTATATTGTCATGATGTAGTTGGAATTTTGAACTCATAAAACTTAACTCAAACATAGTTGCTTTTATAGCTAATATTAATTTAACACTAAATCAATAATCATATATTTAAATTACATCATAAGTAATCTAACATTTTTGATATTTTTAGAAAAATTATTAATATGCTAAAAATATATATTTTTAGTCTTTAAAGATAAATAAAACAGCATTTAAATGCACCCCTTTAGGAAAACTACATTTCCAATGACTCTCCATAGGAAATAATAAAAAAAAAAGATATTACAGCCTTACCAATAGTTGGAACACAAGGATTTGAATGATTTTCCATTATCATTTTACTCTTCTAGTGAAAATAACTAGATACCTATTATAGACTAACAATAGATGATTTGTTAAGTGTTGGTGACCTAGCGGTTAGAATAGGTACCTTCCAAGCAGGTGGCTCGGGTTCTTCATGGTCAACACTTTGACATATAAAAAACAATATATGACTTTCTGAGTTAGCTCTGATTCAGAAAAATTCTAATCTTGGTTAAAGTTTGAAAAAAAGTTCTATCTCACCTAGTTTTGAATCCAAGTTCTTTGCAATGCAAGTTATTACATTGCCATTATACCATGTAACCCTTTTATTTTGGTATGTATAAGAGATTAATTATATTAAAAAAGATAACACCATCATGATTATCCATGTGATCTTTTGATTTGATGAGTATTTAATTTGAATAAAATATGGTGGAAACACTTCCAGATTATTCTTTCCTCTACTTTTCTGTTTACTTTTAATAATACAATTAACTCTGTTCACTTTGTGGTGTTATCATCCATGACAGTCTTGGATATCTTTTTATTGCCCCATTCACAATTTTAATCTTGACATTCTTTTTCAGCATATCTTTCCAATACATGATATGTTTAAAATAGTGTGGTCTTTACCACTTTAACACCTCCAGTAGTTGTTTCGTGTTTCTGACTTTAACAAAATCCATTCATTAGTTTCTTAGCTGTCCAAGGTATTTAAGACATTCTTTGATAACATTTCAGTTTAAAAACATAAAATTCATCCCCTCTTTTGTTTTCTCAAATCTATGCTCCCTATCCATACATTGTAATGCACAGTATCAAAGCCTTAAATTGTCTCCATTTTGTTCTCATAATTATGCCTCTGTTTTTGTATATAAATACTTATTTTGTAAATGTCTTTGATGTCAACAAACCATGCATTAATTTACTCTGAAACCAGGTATTCAAATTTTGAACTCTGAACCAGCTCAACACTCCCTATTGTTATCTCTATTATTCCTCTGGTTAATCACATTATTCTTGTTTTTCTTGTATTTAGCCTTAACCTAAACTCTATTTTTGGTCTTGCAATCAATCTACCAAAATCATGCAGTTTTTTTCCTATTGTTGCTTATATTGCAGACAGTATACTCATCCTCCTCTAATACAAAATCCCTTGAAACTATTCAAAGTCTCTCTCATTGACTCCTTTCCTCAATTTTAGACAAGTATAGTCCTGCTTCATGCTTTACCCATATGAAGCTACTGAGTTGTATAGGCTACTCTCATTCTGGCCTTTTGTTTTCTATATAAAAAAAATAGTAGCTGTACCAAACTTGGAATTCTGTATTTAACATTGCTATTAAAAACTTTTCATAACATATGGAATAAAATACATTTTAATCCACATAACAAAAATAGATTCTTCAAATTCCATACTTTTATTGAGGATAATGTTTAAATTGATTATGTAATCTCTTGCTTTTTGTTGTGGTCTGAAACTTGGCTGTTCCTTTGACAATTTTCATTCTATCTGATTTGCACTCTCTCAGTTTAATTTCAATACCATCTGCACTTTATAAAAATAAATATTATTTACATACGTTGCTGCAAGTTATAACATCGATAAACTACTGCATAGTAAATCGAAAGATTTCATGCTGTATGTTTGTAATTTAAACTCAGTGTGTTGAGTGTGAAGATATTTAAGATTCACACTTTCAGATTTAAGTACTTTAGACTGGCTTGGATGTATAGAAAGACAAGTAAAGAAGAAGGTGGAACCACCTTTTTCTTGTGAAATTCTCTGTCTCAGTGCTTGATCTGATTGGCTGGTGACAGTCATAAGCGCTTGAGAGATTTGCACTCTGTCAGTTTAATTTCAATACCATCTGCACTTTATAAAAATAAATATTATTTACATATGTTGCTGTAAGTTATAACATTGATAAACTACTGCCTTAGTAAATCAAAAGATTTCACACTGTATGTTTGTAATTTGAACTCAGTGTGTTGAGGGTGAAGATATTTAAGATTCATGCTTTCAGATTTAAGTACGTTAGACTGGCTTGGATATATATAGAAAGACAAGTAAAGAAGAAGGTGGAACCACCTTTTTCTTGTGAAATTCTCTGTCTCAGTGCTTGATCTGATTGACTGGTGATAGTCATAAACGCTAGAGAGATTTGCACTCTCTCAGTTTAATTTTGATAGGATAATAAAACAAGTCCCAGACAAATTGGACCATTCAGGATATTTTAACTTTTAAAAAATACAATTATACAATACGACAATCAGTTCAATTGCTTGAAAGGTGACACAGTAAGATCATGAATTATCTTTACCCGAGAGACTCACAACTTCTACTAAAATTAGCAATATATTAAAAATGGCTTAGTTCAAATTATTACATTAAAGATTTATCTTGATTCTAATGTAGTTTTTGAGCTTAAGATTTATTTCTACCTGTAGCATTAAACATACCAGAAGCAGTTCTCTAAAATGATAGTTATCTATTTGTGATCGTATTTAGAATTGATGACAAATCATAGCTCTGAATATTTTATTATACTAACAAAACAATATATATTTTTTGCTAATATTTATCATGTGCTTTTAGGAGCTGAAATTTGCATCACCATTGGCTTAAGAATTTTCAGGACTTTGTTCAAAATTTACTTTACCCCCTCCCCCTCAAAAATTGTGTACTCCGATAAATATTGATTTTTAAATGTAATTATTATTAAGTAACCAATAATCTATATGCATGTATACATATTGCCATTTTATCACTGTATAAAAATCATAGTAAAAAGAATAATTGTTAAATTAATCACTTAAAATGTATGTAAACACAGTATATTTAACAAAAGTGGGACAACTGCAGCTCTCAAAGCTACTCTGTAAGGCTTCAGAGACAATGTTAATAATGCTTTTCATTATCTTTTCCCCCATTTTTTATATTAATAATCTATAGAAATATACTATGCAGCAATATTAGAATATTGATATTTCATAAATGCTTTAAACATAAGTAAAAAATCCAGATATCTTGAAACTAAATTATTAGCTTTTGAATGATACCATTTAAAATTATTGTTAATTTGGGCTTTACTATTGTAGCTGATTATTAAAAGTGGCTCAGCATTTGATGGCCTGTGCCACTTCCACCAAAATTGGTTCCCAAAGTGATTACTGTAACTCTTAAAGATTCAAAATATATGAAAAGTATTATATATATATATATACATACAGAAAGAGACCACACTTGAGATGAATGGATGAAATAAGAAAGTGTGCAGCGGTGGTGTGGAGAAGAGAAGCTAAAGATTGGAGAAGATGGAATGAACTTGGAGAGACCTTCATCCTGCAGTGGAGTGATAATGGTTGATGATGGTGATGATATATATACACACACATTTGTCACAATAAAAAATAATTTCAAATAAAATAAATAAAAAATTAATGGAAATTTATTTTCTAGATCTTTTTGTTAATGAATTGCTTTATTACTTCTGAAAAATTAATAGTTTGAACTATGCCATTTTAACAGCAAGAGTAACTAATTGTGCCAATTTTGTTTATGATATTGATAGTTATAGATACATTTTTATTAATTTTTATTTAGAGACGCTCTTTTCACCACCAGTTATAAAAACTAATATTAATTTTTAAAGCTATTTTTATAATGGAATATAGGTTAGACATAAATTTTATTTTTATGTAATTTAAAATCTTTGATAAAATATATGAATATAATAAACATACTAAAAATACTATTACAAGTCTGTAATATATCTGTAAAAATAAAACAATACCTATGTTATGTAATTTTCTTCTCCAAAATGTTGAAAGCAATTGAACAATGTACTGTTCTAAATTCAAATATTTAAAATTATTCTGACATCATTCAAATGGGAACAATGGTAAAAGAACCAATGCTGAAATAATAAAAGTTCTTTATATACAAATCCACATGTATTAATTTTGAACCTCTAAACATCACATGATCACCATTTCTTATATACTAGTCTGGGGATATTGGAAACCTTCTTGCATCCATTGATTACCCTGGCTTGCAATGGTGGCACTACTACATGAAGAGTTTAGCCTCTGTGTATTAATTTTGTTATATTATAAATAGATCTCTTGTTTTTATTGACCTATTATTTACAAACAAGACTTCCACCTCATTTTACGATAATACTATCAATAAAATTAATAAGTTAAAAACAAATTCTTACTAAAGGAGATTGAGTAAATTAAATATAAATATTAAGATAATTCTAAATACTGAAAAGGAAAGATTGAAAAAAAAACCAGATTATTTAAAAAATTTGGACTCATTAAATTACAATGCTCTATGTGATGTCACTGCTTGGTCGTATCTTGAGTAAGGTCTGATTCATATTTATTTACTTTTCCTCAGAGCCATATATTATAACCTTGAGTAATCAATGCACATTAGGTGGTAATACTATATCCATAGCCCCAGACTAGATTCTAGAAATTAGTATTTCACAGTGAAGAGCTTTAAGTTTTAGTACTTATGTGTCCAGCAAGTTTTTAGGGTGTTTAAATTTCATACTATTGTGTCAGTGGTGGTAAATGGGTAAATGCAAAAATTTAAAACTTTACATTGATGAAAGTCTCCTAGCCAAACTTTAGTCTGGGAATTTGGATATAGCATGACTGCATTATGCCCATTGCTTTCAAGTTTTAATAAATGGCTCTGGGGTAAATTGAAAAACTACTGCTCCCAAATGCAATAATTTAATAACAGATCATAATTTGTAACAAACATGATTCTATGAATAAAAGATAAAAAAATTTAAGTAGACACTTTTGAAAATGTTTAAAAAAATACTAATAACAATCACACATACATATAAAAAGATATATGTTTCAAAAATTTTAATTAAATTCTTTTCGAATTTGTATTTTTTTTGCAGAAGAAATAAAATATCTTTACATTACGTTTACATTTACTAAACTTTATTTTGCACCCCACCCCCTCATTTTTGTAAATAAAAACATGAGAAGACAACATCCTACCTTCAAAATCTGAAGTGTGACTGGGAAAAAGCAGCTGTATGTCTGACATACTTGGATGAAAATTTTTATGGTATGAAAGTCTTTTTGATGTCCTTTTAAAAATTTGAATTTTCTCTTCAGTCTGCTTCTAATTAAAGAAAAAGATTGAGTGAATTATTTGGGATTAACTTTTAGAAAAGGAGGAATGGAATCTTGCTAGAATGAGAAACATTTCTTAAGAAATGGAGGGAAAAATGTTATCTCAATTGCGTTAGCAGAAGACCAATGGCTATTAAGAATGTTTATTACTCTAAGAATTACAAACCATTTCTTTTAAAATGTCACTTGATAAAATAAAAAAAAGTACTAATTTTGGTTTGTAAACATTAGTAAGAAATTCTTTAATTTATTAAAGTCTTTTCATTCTGAGTAATCATATAATGACAAAACATTCATATATGGGCTGAATAATAATAAAACATTTATATACGGAAGTAAAAAAATAATAATCACGTGATGCAATAATAGCGCATTCGCCTGCCTTGCCTACAATCATGGTTCAAATCTGGCGTGCCTAAAAACTTAATTTTTTAAAAATATTTTAATCATGTTTTTTTTCCAGCCGGTCCATAGCTAAACTCTATTATCTTAATATTGATTGGCACATAGATATTTAGTTATTCTTTAAGATTAAACAAGAATGGAAAAGTCATATTTTCACTCTGGAAATTTCTAATCTTCATGAACTAAGCCTTTTTTTAATTGATTCTTTATGAAGAGCTAGTTGCTTGTGAAGTCTTTAGCTACTTAAAAGTTGATTTACTTATCTATTTTTAGTCTATAATACTTTTATATTTATAAGTTCCTATCTTTAAGAAATTTATAATCCATTCTTTTTTTAATTTGTATATACAACTTTTTTTTATTCTATCAAACATGACAATATTTTCATTTTTATTCACATTATTTTTCACATTCTTCTTTACATCTTCATATCATTAAGAAATTACACATTATTTTCCACTTCATAAATAAAAGTAAATGGAGATTATTTAAGTCATCTAGATTTTGCAGATGATGTAGTTGCTTTTGCAAATAGTGCTTTAGAGCTTCAGAAAATGTTGCAAGAGTTATCAGATCAAAGTAAGAAAATAGGATTAAAGGCGAATGTTAAAAAGACTAAAGTAATGTACAATGGATTTTCTCAAAAGAAGAAAATAAAGATTGATAATGATAAAGTTAGAAGTTAGCAATTTCAAATATCTTGGTCAGATTATTACTACAGTTGGAAACATAATAGAAGAAATTAATCATAGAATTAAACTTGGTTGGGGTACTTTTGGAGAAATAATTTAATATTAAAAGAAACTATGCCTATGTGTTTAAAAATGAAGGTTTTTTAATAAATGTGTTTTACCAGTTCTTACTTATGGATCTGAGATTTAATACTTAACAGAAGAGCAATACTGAGACATCAAACCACTCAATGAACTATGGAGGGATGCATGTTAGAAGTAACAAAAAGAGGTCAAAAATGAAATACATGGGTGAGATAATAAATGTTATTAACATCATTGAAAGAAGTGAATGGAGTTGTTCTGGATATATTGCTAGAAGAGATGATAATAGATAGTACAAATATTAAACTCAATTTCAAGAGTTTGTAAAAGATCTAGAAAATAACATGTGAGATGGATGCATGAAATAAGGAAGTGTACTGGGCTGATGTGAAAAAGAGAGGCTAGTGATTGGAACTTAGAGAGACCTTAAATCTGCAGTGTATCGATAATGGTTGAAAATGGTGATGAAGTAATGTATTTTATAACAAATCTTTTTTTTCCATTTCTAATCTTATTTTATTAAAAGTTGTTGCACATATTGCTTCATTTTATTTAATTATTGACATTATTCTCATATATTCATTACTTTTTACTTGTAATTGAAAACAGTAATCTATTTTATATCAATCTCCTCTTGAATTATATAATCATAATCAAATAACATCAGATAGCAGCATCAAGAATAGTTTCAAATTATTGGCTTTTCTCAGTAGAAACATAATTTTTCATTTAACAACTTCTTTTTACTTGCATTATACTACAGAGATTGATGTCTCAAAGTTTCAAACATCTATGATGTTTGAGATCAAGCTTACTTATTAGTATAACTATCCTTATTACTATCATCATCATCAACCATTATCAATCCACTGCAGGATGAAGATCTCTCCAAGTTCAACCCATCTTCTCCAATCTCTAGTATCTCTTATCCACAGCACCCCTGCACATTTTCTTATTTCATCCATCCATCTCATATGTGGTTTCTTTCTGGATCTTTTACTCCTTGGAATCCAGTTTAAGATTTCAATTATCCATCTATTATCATCTCTTCTAAAAATATGTACATCCCAACTCTGCTTCAGTTTTTTAATTTTTTTAATGAGGTCAGTAACACCTGTTTGTTCTCTTACCCATATATTGCATTTTCAATCTCTTCTTGTTATTCCCAACATGCATTTCTCCATACTTCTTTGAGTAATCTAAAGTCTCTGTATTGCTCTTCTATTAAGTGTACAAGTCTCAGAGCCATAAGTAAGAACTGGTAAAACACATTTATTAAAAAACTTCCTTTTCAAACACATAAGCATATTTCCTTTTAATATCAAGTTATTTCTACCAGAAGCATTCCAACCAAGTTTAATTCTATGATTAATTTCATCCATATGTTTCCATCTGTATTATAATCTGATCAAGGTATTTGTAACTGTTAACTTCTTCTAACTCATCATAATCAATCTTTATTCTCATATTTTGAGAAAATCCATTAAAGATTACTTTAGTCTTTTTAACATTTATCTTTAGTTCTACTTTCCTACTTTCATCTGATAACTCCTGCAACATTTCCTGTAACTCTAAAGCATTATTTGCAAAAACAACTACATCATCTGCAAAATCTAAATGACTTAAATAATCTCCATTTAGTTTCACTCATTTAGCTTCCCATTTTAATCCACAAAATACTCTTGCAGCACTGCTGTAAAAAGTTTTGAAGATATAGAGTCACCCTGTATTACACCCTTCTTATTACTATATATAAGTGTGAAAATATGTTTGTTTGTTTATTACTTAATAACTTAACAAATAAAGCACCATGATTTCTTTCAATTTGCAATATAAAAGTGCTTCAAAATAATAAGCATTTTCAAATGACTTCATAAAAGCACAACAGAGGGCAGCAGTGATTAAAATTTATAGACTTTGGCAAAATTTTAAATGGATTTAAAGTATCTTATATCTGTATATTGAAATATACAGAACAAAAATTGAGAGAATTATAGTTTGTGATAAAGCAAGATAAAATTTAATTTTGTAAATATATTTTAAATTTATTAAATTTCATTTGTATTATGTATTTAATTTCTTGAATGCAAGTGTAGTTATGAACAAAATGCCACAATATTAAAATTTCATAACCATTTTTAAATATTAGTTTATCATAGGAAAACTATTTTAAAACTAAAATCCTAAAGTTGATCAAATTCAGTAATATAATTGATCATAAAAAGTTATATATTTTTTTTTTGTAATACTGCTATTGATAACTCATGTATTATTATTTCATATAAACAATATTTAAATATATAAACTGCAGTAACAGCTACATATTGTATTAGTCTTTTATTCTACTAATATGAACAAAGCCGCAGGTACTGCTAGTATATATACATATATAATATAATTAGACTAACAAATACGTTTGAGCTCAAATGAGCTTACTGGTATAACTATATAGCGAGATGGTTATGTGTCACATGGCATACAACAACATAGTATTGTGTACATATATATCTAAAGTTGAAATAAAAATAAACACAAACAAAAAATTTTTGTAGATATTTTTTATATTACACTGGAATAACAGTTAAAGACTAAATAATTTTGGATTTAAAGAAAATTATTATAAATTTAATATTAACAAAGTCTAATTAATATTGTATTAATTCTGATTTTGAAATTAAAACAAGCATGTTTTTATGTTACAATAGATATACTTGTAATTATAAAATTCCATTATCTATTTTGATTAGATTAAATTTTGTTAAATTAAAGCTTGTACATATTTTGATCCTACAAAGTTGTTTTTGAAAGGATTAATATAAATTGAAAAGTATTATTAACTTTTTTCAACCAAGATAAAGAAAATTTGCTTTTAATTAGTGTTTTTTACCCTGACTATAAAAAGGTTGAAAAAAAATTAACAGCTTTAAAGTTTTACATGTTATAGAGAGTTACTATGAAGAGATAACTGAAGATAAGACAGTGCAAGTCAGTCACTGCTAGTTCACAATGGTAAAGTTTGGATTCAAATAAAAGTAAAGGGCCTTCTTTTCTGTGTTACCCATAGCCTATATTGCGTACTAGATGGTATGCCTGAATTCTATCAAATTCTAGACTAAATGAACCTGATTGAATGCCATGAGTTACTCGGACTATACTTTTCCCAAATAGAACAATAAGCCAGTCCACTGTTTTAGAAGAGTCCAGTTTACCATGAGAATCCATCAGCTTGCTGAAGAATTTGTTTATATGTATACTGTTTTATATATATGCAGAGAGGCACAGATAGATGCTGCATCATATATATATAGTACAGTTGGTGAGTAGTGTTATATATATATATATTAAGAATGATAGTATTTTAAATAATTCTTTGAAAATATTTAAAATTTATAATTTATAACTAAACAAGTAAATAATTTTTGCTTAAACTATAAATCTAAAAAAACACAAAGGATTGATTCATAGACAATTTTATTTTTTAAAAAAAGTAAACTCCAAAAATTGTTTTAGATTAGGCAATAAAAAAAACTTACGGGAGTATTGTTAAAGATCTTTATAATTAATCAAAAGAAGAGGGCTCTCCAAACTGAATCTCACTAATTTTTTTTAAAAAGTAAAAAGAAAAATTTTTTTCCATTAGAAATAGTGAATTAATAACTTTGATTTATATTAGCTATATTTTTATATACACCCATACATGTGCATTTATGTAGTATAAATGAATTTTTTATATAAGTCTGTGATAATTCGAACATGTTAATTTTTAAATTATTATACAGCACATCTGAGTGCTTATATATGTGAATTTTATGCATATTTTCAACATGGAATTATGTATTGAGAAAACATAATATGGCTTATTAGGTATATTATTTTTTTATAAAGTCAGTGTTTGTACACATTTTCATATGCACACACATCTATTTAATCAGTAACTAATTAAATATTATAAAAATGAATTTTATTTATAAATTTATGACAATTCATATCTGTTCATTTTATATTATTCAAATATGTCTGTGTGCTAATATATATAGGTGTTTTATGCAAACCTATTGGAACACATATGTAAATTATAATGTAATAGTGGATTTCTTTTTGGTATTAATCAAAATTAGAAGGATATTTGTTATTTTAGTGAATATAATTAATCATAGAATAGAGTTAAAATTATTATATGTTTGTATTTTATCTCTTGGTTACCTATGGATTTATACATAATGGTCTGTTATTTAAAAGGGTGTTATATTTAGTGTTTATGAACATCCAGTTGGTGATGATTTCATTATTTCTGTAAGGCTGGATGGTGCAAAGGGATATCCTTTAAAGTCTATGCAGTATATTTTATTTTAATTATTTATTTAGAAATTAAGTTTATGATTGGCCAGTGCATTAGTGGTTCTGGGTGACCAAGCATTGTTGATGATCAGCATTTTTTCAATACTCCAGCATTATTATTTTATTTTTTTTATTATTATTATTATTTTATTTTTTTTATTATTATTATTATTATATTCTTAGGGATTGGAAATTAAGTTTATGCATCCAAACTATTGTTTAAAGAATCTGCCCCAAATTGGCAAGGTCTAAATAATTAGCCTGGTCTATAATGGACCCATTTAAAATCCAGTCACAGTGTAATGCTGGTGAACTTATAATGTCTGTGTTGATCTCTCATGCTCATTACTGATATTTATTCATATTATTTATAAATTTAAATTTTGTATGTAACTGGGATTGATGATGATGAGTGCAATCACCTCAGGTTCACTCTAGTCAGTCTGTAACATTATAATATATATATATAATAAGTTAGTTTCGAACCTCTGTCATTATTGTAAATAATATAAAAACACAGCATTAGTGAATTAAAAATAAAATTAACTTAAATAAACTAAATAAAGGGGTTTGAACTCACGATTTTTCAGTCTATTAATTTGTCAATTTATTTCAAGCAATTGACACACATGACCACACTGGCAAAAATATATACAATCCTCAATATACATATTTTGTGCAGAAACAGTATTTATCAGTTGGGCCAAATTATATTCTCCCACACATATATACAATCAGTGCTCGGTTTATATTAAGATAACAATTCCTCAAACTTTAATGGACAGGCTTCAATATTTCTACCCTTCCAAACTATTCAACTGTCCATTTCATCATCAGTTTTTTAATAAAATGGACAGTTGAATAGTTGGAAGGTGAGAAAATTGAAATCTGTCTATTAAAGTTTGAGGAATTGCTATCTTCATATAAACCAAGCACTGATGGTATATATGTATAGGGGATCTGGCCCAACTGATGAGTGCTGGTTCTACATAAAATATGTATATTGGGGACCATGTATCCTTTTCACAGTATGTATTCATGTGTATTGGTTTCTTGAGATAAAGTGGAGGATGAATAGATTGAAAAATCCTGAGTTCAAACTTCTCTATTTACACATATAAGAAACATTCAGTATAAGCAAATGACATACTGTCTTAGAAAGAAATAAACTATGTATATTTTTGATGCTTTGGCATTACAATCATGATTATCAGACAAAAAAATTGAAGACTGATACTGTGCATTACAATGTGTGGATATGAGACATGGACTTGAGAAAGTAAGAGAGGGCATGGATTGATGGTTTTTTCCGTTTGATAATCATGATTCTAATATTAAAATGTCAAAAGTATACCTGAATTTATTTAAATTAATTTTATTTTTAATCTTTGTTGCAATATTTTTATATTATATTATTGTAATGGTCATATTTGTGTATTCACACGACAAAATCCAGAGCTCTGGCAAATTACAATAAAGCTGATCCAGATGAGGGGTTGAGATCTCGAATCTGACCATACTTCAACTCCTTTACCAGCACTCCATGATTTACTATCTTATGGATGATGTATATGAGGTTACAACACAATCTCAATTATATTTGCAAGCTGGCATAGAAAAGGGTGGAACATGTTTGACTGTGGAATGGCCGATAAATTATTAATGATATTAACTAAACACGCTTATGGCTAAATAAACTAATGCACATAAATTAATACATTAATAATAAATTTACATGGATTTGAAGTGATTTGAAGTAGATTCTGAGAGATACATGAAACAGAATTACAATTTAAATATCTTTAATAAATAAAACAAGCAAATTAAATAATATAACCAAACAGAGGTGCATTGGTTAGGTTTACACACACAGGTGTTATAACAATGATGAGCTAATTTAGATTACAAAAGTCTTATCTTTTAGAATGCACTTTAGATATATTATTATTATAGTTTATTATCTGTGACTAATATTTATGCCTAAATATATGTTATGCCAACTATTCTGGGTTCGCTATGAGAAGCTAAATCTTACAAAGATGATCTATGGTAATGCATCAATTTATTCTGGCTAACATATACATTATGAACAATAAATATGCTCTATATTAAGATTACTTAAGTAAACTAGATTCCACATTCATAATAATAGGGTGGAAGAAACTGATGATTGCAGCAGAGTTTCTGATACTACGGTGCTAAATTACTAATAAGGATTACGGTATGAATGCATAATTATTCATAGGATTCAGTACAAAGTACTCAATTCTCTTGGACCATAAGACTTTCTAGCATAATGAAACATTAGTTTGGGTGTCAGAAAAGCTTTAAATTTGGTTTTTGGACCCTCATTTTCCAGTTCTAAGGTGGCTGTCCAAACTAAATAATGAGTGGCATATTATAAGCCTATCTTAACAAGAAAGCATAGCAAGGCACAAATACACATATAGTGTTTAGTAAAATCTTTGTTGTGTGTTTAAGTTTGATGTTATTGTAGACAGCTATCCTTGACATCTGATTGGCTATCAGTTATGTATTGTAACATGTGCTAGAGATTTGGCAGTAACTCGATTTATTTAAAAACACATTTGTAACACTCACTAAATAATATTAATACTAAAATTAAATTTAAATCTAAATGTGCAAAATACTATAGTTTTATTCTGTAAAACTACCTTAATCCAGTTCTCAATTAGCATACTTTAAATATGCTAAGTAAGAAGGGTTTCTCTAGAGCAATCTAGTTTAGAAATATTAAATTTGTATATTTCATCTAATAAACTAGGGAGCAGAAAAGCATATTTTGGTGCTTAATTAATAATTACTAATATGCCTTTAAATATCATCTGTGCTACTATCTAACTGATATATAAATAATTCACAAACCTTACTGATAAACTAGTACATAATAGCTTAAAAAACAAATCTATATAAGAATAAGCATGTAGCAGTCTGTTATATATAAAACAGATTCCAAAACAGAGATTTATGTTTGCTAAAAATTAGCATAAATATTTTACTGGAGAGCTTCTAATCATCTCTTTCAAAGTTTACTCAATTATGTATCTTTACTTTGAATTATGGCATATCATAACACATCAATTTAAATAAAATAAAGTAGAGTAGGCATGACCACAGATTAGTAAAGTTAATAATAACTAATTACAGTTATTACTTTAAGAGAAGTTATTTAGAATTACATTTATATTTGTTTTTAATATAGGCAAGATTGTTACAGTTATAAGTTTATTTTAAAAGTTACATTTAAAGATTTATAATTACATAGTTTAGTTTACTGAGGAGTTATTAATTATAGGTTTATAATTTTATGAATTTGCTAAGAATATTTAATAAAGATTTATAGAGAGCTCTGTGGAGAAGTATTAACAATCTTCTTCTGGTTGAGTCATCTGGCATTGAATTAGGCATTGCCACTCTTGAATAGGTAGTCTCCTTGGTGTTTTATTTGCAGCTGATGGAACTGGTCTCTTCCATTCTATGACAATGATAATGACTTGCAGTGAGTGGAAGATCACCATGATTCTGAAGGAAGATGGCAAAGCTGGACCTTCCTAGCTGATCATATTAATTTTAAAATGGGGCATAGCGCCTGGCAGCAACTGCTTTATCTTCAATAGAGAAGGGCATTCTGCATGATAAAATTTGGGGTTTTTATATTAGTCTTCTGATACCCTTCTTGCAAACCTATTTACTTGTTTACAACTTTAAAATTTAATCTTTAATTTTAGCATCTTTTCAATTTTACATTAGCACCTCAGTAAGAACAGAAGAAAATCTCTAGTGAATTTAAAATAGTGCTGCTTGGATGATTTTGTTTTGTCCAAAATATGTTTTAAATTTGTTATTTTTAAAATCTGTTTTCTACCACCATGCAAATCTAACACAGGTGCATGTGGCATGATGCTTTTAGCAAGAATTATTCACTATTTTAAAACTAAATTATTTAGTGTAAACATTTTGCTATATATGTATCTGGGTCACCTCTGGAATTGAAATATATGCGAGTCTTAAATGAAATATTTTTTTTTCATATGTCAAACCATCAGCCGGGAAGCGAACCCATGACAACTGTCTGCAAGCAACTACTTGCTTGCAAGGTACCTGCACTGACCTCTTGGCTACCAATGCTTTGTATATTAAATTTATAACAAATTAAAGATTTAAATACATAATTGCATTGTAATGCTTTGAAATCTACCACATTACAGCTTCACTCACATTTAAATATATAAGTGTGCTAATACATATATAATGATGTTTATACAATTAAAGGTTTAATTTATAATATAAATATAATTAGATATATGTATTATTCATAGTTATATGTATATATACTTTAATATACATGAACATATTGTACCGGTCAAAATATGTTTATCCATCTAACATGAGCTGGAACTCACAAAATGTATTTCGCACCCAGTCATGCCTGAGATTTAGATCAAGGACCAGCCTGAATTCGAACCCACTTTCTAAGCCCCAGATCTAAACCTAATGAATAACATAATAGTGATGGTACATGAGAATTAATCTTAATCTGGCCGACTAGCAAAGCTGAGCATAATAATGAGACATCTATTAACTATGATTTAACTAAAATATATATAAGCAGGCTTTACTTTTGGAAGTGGAGAAAAGAAGAAATTCGAATTATTCAAATAAGGTAGACAATAAAATATATTTTAATATACTGACAAATTATTATACATTTATAAATTAAGTACATTAGTATGTGCATGAATGAGCAAGCGGTAGATAATTACATGGTGTCATTCACGCTATTATTTCTCATATGCTCTTTATTAGCTAAATATTATATTACAAATAAACACACATCTTTGGTGGGTCCAATATTAAGATGCCAATCGAATATTAGAAAGAATTACATAATACTGCCATTAACGCTTTGATTTACTGTTCTGAAACATGGTGACTAACATATTACTTCGGGAAGCATTCTGAGATTCATTACAGATATAATATAAACCATTTCCACACCATTACGGTCGTGAAAATACATAAGATACATTTGAAAACATATTTGATTATATGATAAAATACTTAATGGACATTCTTTTAATTAGTGCTGGTAAGAGGAACGCTTTATTTTCCCAAAGGAATATAGATACTCTTAAATATAAAAATAAGTTACAATGGTGGAATTGTATGATAAGATTGAAATAACATTAGTAATTAATCTAGCTATTAATATTTGGCATTGATATATTTTTTGAGCAGAACGCATTTTTAATACTAGAGCATTAAAACTGGGTCATGAAGCAAAAGAAATAATAATATGAAGAAGTTTGTGGTGCTGACATTGTGGCAAAAAGATAACAGGAAAAGTCATACTTCTGGATGAAAAATGAAATCTCACACCCCCTTCTTGGGTAGTGCTTAGAGAAAAGTAGATAGGCCTGTCATGGCCCAGACTTTTGCTGGTATAACCGATGCAAGAGACCTTTTTAACTACAAAGCGAATATGCATAGCATGTGCCAAACTTATGGGATCACCGCCAGAGGCATTTTATATGAAATAAATGTGATTCCAGATAGCTCAATTATCTACAGAATGAGATATAAGAAAAAAATCTATGGGTTCGAACTTGTCACAACCCCCAGATTAGAAGACTAGAAGCATGTAATATATATATATATATACGAAGATATGCTAAATGTCAGTAATGCAGAATGACTGAATGTCCCTAATGACATGAAATATAATTTACTGCTTTAAAAATAAATGACCCTTGTTTGAATACCATAATTTAGACAAATAATATGCTATGCAGTTATATATATAGAGAAAGATTTTCCTAAATAAATATATGTTAAGATTTATCTAGTAAAAGAAACATTAAGATTTACTTAATAACTAAAATAGTAAAATATTAAAATTTCCCTACTACGTCCAGATTTTACTTAGTAAAAGAAACATGTAGATTTACCCCCATCCCTTTTTCTGCTATTTAAAATAAATCAATCCCACCTTCGTTGATTTTACAACAACTGGAATATATAAGTATATTTTAAGAGTAATTAAAAAAAACAGTTATATAGAAAATAATTAATTGGTCACCTTTTCAGAATTGAATAAAAAACAACATTTTAAAAGATTTCAAAGCGTTAATTAGCTTAAGTTCTGGATTTACCCTGGATAGAAAATCCAGAGTTAAACAAATATATTTTTATAATAAACCAACATAAAATGTTGGTTCGTAAAAACAAACTGGCGAATATATTAATTTATAATGCATTATATATATATTTAAAGGGGACGTTAATAAAAACTTAATAATGGAGATTTAATTGAAAGACAAAAAGGATTTTAGAAATTAAGTTCGCTAGGTTGCTGGGAATTGACATAATAATAAGCAAGCAGATATATAAATCAAATAATAAATACATATAAATAAATGACTGCACCAAAGTTAAGGAAAGTTAAGAGCATATGAGAGAGAATTAAATTTGTATAAATTATTTAAGAGCAAATTACATGTTATTTATATAAAAAAAAACATATTAATTTAAAAGATAGAAAATTGAACAATACGTTAGAATCTTGATAGCAGGATTTGAGATTAGTGAGGCTAGATTCATTTTCAAATAGTAGCATAAAAGTTACCTTGCAATTTTAAGAGTCCAATTTAAAATATTGCATGTGCATGGCAATTAAAATGCAAGTTCTTCGGTGGCAGCAAGCTTCTATTAGCATGAAAGTTCTTAGATCGGGTTTTTACTTCTCTTGGGCAGCAGAATGGTATGGCCGCAGAAGATGATGACCCATAGGACCCAGAAGTGTGGTGGATTTATTACTACATCATTTTAAGTTTCAAGCAACGTGTAATAGGTTTACAATCAGCTCTCTCAATAGTAGCTAATCTATCTGTGACTCAAAATTCAGTCATTTTATACTTTTTCTTTATCGGTTGTTTTTGAAGATGCAACAGTAAGATAACGTCCAAAAATAAATTCAAATCTATTTCCAGATTAGAAATAGATTTGACAACATGTTTTTAACAATAGAGTCTCTAATCTTAATCCCATTTTAAGTAAAAACTTTAATTAAAAAATACCGTCCCCAGATTAAAACAAGTGTTTCCAACCCTTCAATTATTTTTAGACAATCAACTGTAGCATCTTCCGTATTGGATTTTATAAAAATATACAGTTTAATAGAAAAAGTACTTTAAAAAGAAAAAGTTTAAAAAATGACGTATAATAAAATATTTACAAAAAAATCAATATTTTGTTAGTAAGTTTTTGCTCATATATATATATATAAGCCGCACCTATGTAGTTTAATAAAAAAGAACTAATAATTAATAATAAGAATCAATAATAATAAATATTGAAAGTTAAACTATAAATTTAGGTGCACATTCCAAATATATACATAAAAAATATATATACGACAAAAGGAGCGGGATGGGATATAGGGGTTTGAATATGGGTTAGTAGGTGGAAACATGAAACTCAATCTTAAGTTAAGATTGACTGCTTCAATATATGTACTCGGCTAAGTTTAAACTCGGAATAAATACTACTATGAAATATAGTAGGTGAAACGTGATGTGTGTCAATATATACCATTTCATTATATTATATATATAATACTAATTCAATAAATATGTATTTAAATAATCTCTGCTATGAGTACCAAAGATGCATTTATAAAAAGGCAAATGATATCTTGGACAAAATTTTAAATAAAACTATGCAAAAAAGTATAAAATTAAGATGAATTTATCTGACGTTTTTGTAGAATTTTATCAAAACAATCTTTTTCATAGTTAATTCTTTGAAGTTTTTATTTGATTAAATTTATGCCTTAAGTAATCTCTGGAGATCCAGATTCATGGAATGAGGCTAAGTTCCATTATGTCTTGTGCTAAAACAAAAAAAACATTCCTTTATTTATTTAGTAATCTCTGGTTAAAATAATTTTTAAAATTATTTCTGTTTCAGAAATTAGGACTGAAAATTAACAATAAGCACTATATGCAGAAATGTTTATGATGATTTGTTCAACTAACATTTAGTATCCATTGACTTCATTTTTCACTTTTTGGCATCTTGAATGAAGAAAAAAAAGTGCCCCAATTTTTTAATTAGAGTTGAAACCATGAATTCTATTACTATTGTCTTTAAAGCATATTATGTATAGTATATATGACCAATTCAGAAATAATGGTTACATTGGTTTTCAAAAAGAAAATTTCTGAAACTGCATATATATATTTTTAGTACATTTTGGTATAATGGTTTCTGAAGAAATATGCTTTTTTATTTCATCAATCAAAAATAGATTCTTATTTACGAATCTTAATGACTTACAATAAATTATATCAAACCTTGTACAGTTTAATGTAATAGAAAAATGATTAACTCAGAATTAAAGATTCCATCACTTCTCAAATGTGTAATCTAGTTAAAACAAGTTTCAAATCAGACAAATTGTGTGCCCAATCTGGCATTAGAATGCTCAGTTGTCACATGACTTTCAATGATTATTTGTATCATTATTGTATTATTTTACTTTAATGATGATTATTATTGCTTTGTAATCTACCTAGTGATTTTATTGTGTTATCAATGATAATTGTAAACAAGAGTCCATCTTTCATTGACAAGATAGAAAAACATGCTTTTAGTACTACTTCAAGAAATATTATACTAAAATATACTGGGAAAATATTTGAAAATTAATTGTGTAGATACAAGAAATAATTTGACTGCATAAATTTTGTTTTACATACCAAATTTAAACAGGCAAAACTCTCCATACAGTAGTGCCACCCTGTCCCAACCAGAGTAATCAATGGATGTCAGAAGGCTTGTGCATAAAATCCCCATCTAGTGCCTGCTCATGCAATATCCCCAGACTAGTTTCTGGCTTGTGGCCTTCATCAGTGAGGAGCCTTGGATCTGAGAGCACTGCACCTAGATCTTAGGATCTAATGCAACCCTCCAGCAGCTACCTTTTATCTCTACTTAACTACAAAACTATGAGAATGAAATTGAAAGCACAATAATATTTTCAATCTAAGCTTAATAGCTTATATAGTCATATGGGTCTGAAATCAGTTCAGCACCCATACATTTTGGTGTCTTTGGCTCTTTAACAACTATAGCCACCACTATCTTATTAGGCAGGATTGGTGGTAAACCACTAAACATCACATAATGGTGATCATGTTATGTCCAAATATGTTTTACAATAAATTACAAGTAAGATTTTTAAAAAAACCTTTAACAGTTTGCTAAGAATATACACTTTATCATATCAAATACCATTTTTTTTATTCCACCAATAGATTGGCATTGATATGAGAAAGAGAGCATTGTTTGTAAATTAATCACATGATCACCATTTCTTATATGTATACAATCTGTTAAGACAGTAGTAACTTTTTATAATATAATAGTGCCATTTAGTGCAAAACATAGTAAAAAATGGATGCTAGAATGCTTGTGTATTAAAATCCATATCTATTGCCTACTCATCCAATATCTGCAGATTAGGTTCTAGCTTGCATTCTTTATCAGTGAGGAAAATTTGACCTGAGAGTTCTTTAACTAGATCTTTGGATCTAATGCAACCCTCCAGAATTGGACCCAAAGATCAAAGTGTAGTGTTCTCAGATCCATGTCTCCTCACTTATGAAAAAGCCACAAGCTAGAAACTAGTCTGAGAATATTGAATGAGTAGGCACTAGATAGGGATTTTATGCACAAACCTTATTGCATCCATTGATTACTCTGGCTTGCACTGGTGGTGCTACTGTATGAGAGTTGCTACTATTTTGTGAATTGTTAAAAATAATTCTTTAGGAATAAGACTTGTAAATTATTATTATAATATATTCAAACTTAGTTGCACCATGAATAAATTTATATTTTCAGGATTGTATATTTAATGGTGGTAATTTATTTATGGAATTATTAATATAACTAGAAATAAGCAAGACAGCATTTCATTAATTCTTACCTCATCCACTTTTTACAATCTGAATTTATTACTATTTATCCAATAAATACATGTTTTTAATACAAAAAATGTGAAATTTAGTTTATAGCAAATAAGTTAAAAATCATATATGTCATAAGTTAATAATTACAAAATTGGCATCATCTAAAATATTTTATTTGATTAATGTACATTATTACAATATAGAATTTATTTGCTGTTATAAAAATGAAAATTTTTCATTAAAAATATTAATATGTAGATTTTTTTTTACTGTATCTATGATTGAGAAGATGTAAAGCAAAACAGTAGAAGATATCACTGTTTCACATACAGAAGTTTACGAATTGAAAGCACATAAATAAAAATCGCATTGTGCTAGCTTAAATAAAAGCATAACTTAAAGACAGTATATCTATTTTTGGTATCATCATATTAGATTTTGTTATAAATATTGCATTTTTAATAGTTACATTATTAGCTCAGCATTTTCCAAACTTAAAACAAAGTATTATATTTATATTTCAAATGGGAAATTAAAAATTATCAAAGTTAAATGAATTGCAAACATTGCTTATTATCTGATAATATGATGCAGTATTTGAGATCAACATTAGAGTTTTTTTACGATAGTTTAAATAAATGATAAATAAGTTAAGCATCACCTGAAAGCAAAGATTCTATTTAAAATTTTAAAAAATTACAAAAAATAGTAGTGCTAATAAAAATTTAATGAAAATTTATGCAGGTAAAATAGACTTGTAATTGCTATGGTGATTACATTGTAAAATAAATTTCTAATTTAAAAAAAGCATTTCCTATTTAAATATATTGATAATGATGAAATTTTGACAATAAAAAAACCATTTAAATTTTTAAAAATGAAATCCTAAAAAATATTGCCAAATCTTCAGTATTAATTATTTTTAAATCTAATACAAAGAAATACTATATACATTATGTTAAAGAAATGCACCACTTTTTAAGGATGCTTACAAATATGAAGGCAAAATTGCTAATAGAAAAATGAGAGGGAAAGCAAGATAACTATCTAATAATTTTTTTTTTTTAAAATCCAATGTTATGGAAGTAAAAATAAATTTTAATTTTGTATTTTTTAAATTATATAACTTGTTCATCATCATCTTCATATAATAGAAATATATATGAGAGATAGTGACCCAGGCCAACTGATGAATGCTGGTTCAGCATGAAATGAATCTTGGGGGTCATTTGTCTTTTATTGCATTTTTATTTATACGAATTTTAAAAAAATGGGGAAGTATGAAGGTTATTTAATATTATTATTATGTAAAATGTAAACTTTTATGCATATTATATCTTTATTTCTGTTTTAAAAAAATCTGTACAGTTATATATAGAGCTCACAAAATAATCTCTTAACAACATTTGTAAATACAAGCTTATTAAATTAGATCATGTGACACCTGACTTGATTGTTTTTGTAATCTGTACAGTGTACAATAAAATGTTAATTGTTATATGTTTACTAATTGTATTATTATTACTATATAAAACTTTTTTTATTGTGCCTATTGTGCTATAATTTCAACTAAATATATTAATACTACTTCTGTGGGAATTTTGACTCTGGTTCACCCAAAAGTTTTTCAAATTCAACCAATAAACATATATACAAATATATTCTAAATGGTAATGTTTACTCAATAACACATGCTATATGGCTTACTTGAAAAAGTTTAAGTTTCAAATGTATCTGTAGCTTGAGAGGTTGTTCTGACTTATAGGTTGAAGGATAATTGTGATAAGATTGAACTACAGTTGAGTGATGCACTGATAAAAACAGAAAACTTGTAAATATATACAAATATATTCTGAATGGTAATGTTTTGATACAACTAGTAAAAGGGTTCCTTTGGAACTGTTCCAGTGAAGTTTATATTTAGTCAGTAGTTGGTTATTATACTTATCATTTAAATTCTTAGTTTATGTAAGTCTCAGTAAAAGTCATTTCAATTCCGTGATTCACTATATTATAAGTTATATTTACTGAGGCTATAACCTCGATAATATGTATATAAAATGCGATAGTAGGGACCTCTACAGGTGTTTTAACCACAAGCTTATGCTATGGAAGAAAAGAGCGTAAGTTTGTGGTTAAAACACCTGTAGAGGTCCCTACTATTGCATTTTATACGCATATTATCGAGGTTATGTGCGTTTAATAAATTTATAATTACAACTTTATATTATAAGTTATAACTATTTAATATAATAAATTATATAAATAAATGTAAATATATTTAATTCATTTAGCGAGATTTATATAAAAGTGAAATTAACTAAATTTTTGCCTGATTACAAAAAATATTTTTTAATTATATATGAGTAAAACAATATATAATGCTTGTGAATTCAGCTGTCATTTTTAAATGAAGTAATTAAAATATTTGGTCGGATATACTCATGGTAAGGATTACAAAAAAGTGGAATTTCCTATAACAGGAGTGGGCAATTGCTTTGGCTTGGGGGCCACAGAGGTTGGTGGAGAGCCGCATTGGGGGCCACTTTGTGGAAGTGAAGGTTAGCAGAGGGCCACACCTTTTTTTCATGACCCAATAAACACACTGCTTTATTGCCTGTATTACCAAAGAAATATTTATTTGTCCATTTTTCATAGAACACATGACATTCATCACTGATTTTACATTTTTTTGGAGGGTTCATGGTTTCACTAAAGTTGGAAATGTATATATTTACAAATACAAAGACAAAATTGAAATTAACCAGATCAACTGGAAAAGCACTGCACATTGTATCTACACTGTGCTTGTGTATTGACATGGCCATCCTAGTGGAAAATATGAGATAAATTTTCAGCCATGCACAGGAGGGAAATCTCAGTTCAAGATGGATTTTTCTGATTGTCTTGGAGGGCCACATAAAAACTCTTAGCGGGCCACATAAAAACTCTTAGCAGGCCGCATGTGGCCCTCGGGCCACTATTTGCCCACCCCTGTCCTATAACTCTTATCATGATCTAATTATAATTACATATTTTGATTCTAAAAAGCCTTATAATTAATAATTGTATATACTTCATTATTCATCCTTTCAAATAAAACAAATAAAATCTTTTATATAATATATAGGGTATATGAGCACAGACTTTCACACAACCCACCACTCTCCACACTATCTCATAATACAGATACACTCGAACACATATATGCTGAAAAGATAAATAATCACCAATATACGTATTCTTGCTAAACCAGCAATCATCAGTTGGTCCAGATTACCATCTCTACACATCTATGATATAAGTGCTCAGATATATATTAAGATAGCTAATCCTCATACTTTAATGAACAGGCTTCAATATACTCCACACTCCAACTCCTCAACCATCCATCCAATTAAAAATCTGATGATGGAATGCTCAAAGGCCACCCTGAGGCTGAGATTCTTGTCATACCCATGTTGACCTAAGGTCAATCTGAATCCTCATGTACATATATAGACATGGGTATATAATAAGCCTGTGTGTTTCAGTTAAAATCTGTTATATAAAATGATATTGTAGCCTAGTCTTTATTTGTAGTTAGCAATGATTAACAATAGTGTGAATTTAATTTACAATTCAAAAGATAGTTATTAGATATCATTCAAAGAACATTTTCAATGCTATGTTTAATATATTTATACATTTATATATGTATAGTTGTATTTATAAGAATGTATATGATGATATAACAAGTCATGCATAATGTTGATAGTACATAGATGATATTATTTATTAATATTTTTATTATGTTTTGCATATACGTATAATTATGAGAAACATTGCATAACACTAGCTGAAATCAATATATGTAGTGTTAAAATTTGAGCTTTCTTTATTTAAAGGGGGAGTGTGACTCGAATAATATAGCTATGGGGTGTTTCAAATATATATATAAGGTAATTTTATAAAAAATATACAGTTTATAAATATGCACGTGCACTAATAATATTTTTTTTTATAAAATATTTTTTTCTTTTTCTTTTGTAAGTTAGCATGCCAACTATGTATATTCATGATATGACATAATAAAATAAGATCCAATTTAAAAGACAGTGTATAAATTTTTAAGTGTTTTGATACCTTACGTGTCTATTTTATTTATTAAACAAATATATGAACGTTACATAAATAAACAGTTGTTTTTTTAATGGTTCTGCCAATAGTTTTTTTTAATGGTTCTGTCAATAACTGAATAACAATTTTAAAACATATTTCAATTATATTTTGAAATTAGGTATAACAAATTTTATCTTAAAAAATATTCAAAATTTTTTTTTACATTAATTCCATTCTTATAATTTTAAAATAATTATATACTTTTCATGTCTTTTCATAATGATTAATAATATTCACAATATTTCAACCTAAAACTTCAATACCTCCAGACATTCAAAAATGCATATTAAACCTATACAAATAAGAGAGTATATGCATCCCAAATCCACCTCTCCCAATTCTCACAAATACACTGGTTTATTATCGTTTCTTTACAGAAACTACCACCTATGCGAGTATGAAGTCGATCGAAAATCAAACATTGAGCAATATCTAAATAAATTAAACAAAATAAGCTTCAGACAGTCTGACCTCACAAGGAGAGTTAAATAATTTTACAGTAAAATAAAAACAAACCCTCCTAAGGATGACAAGCCATAGATACTGCTCCCATCATATACCATGGGTAGCCAAAAATATAAAGTTTGTTCACAAACCCATTGGATAAATTATCACACTCCTCCCCACAACAAATAAGCTTATAAATAATTTCAAGGGCAGAATCCATAATGACCCAACTCTACACATTGTATATAAAATTGCACAACCCCAGACAGAATGCAGGCTATCTATTATGGTGAATCACGTGCATACCTCTCTATAAGGATATCCAAGCAGAGATATCTCTACAAATGAGACATAAATAATCCTGAGCATAAATCTTTCTTTTTCAAGCAGCAACATGCAATGGGCCGCACATTTGTGCCTATAGCCACTAACATTGCATCCATCAAGCAAAATGACTGCAAGTGGAAATTTAAAAAGGCCTGGCATATAGTTAACAACCCTAACACTATAAACAGGAAAGAATCCTGCTTTCTCCTCTAAAAGAAATGGACAATATAATTTTCATAAATTTAAATAAATGTATGGCTATATATAGATATAAATTCTAATCACATATACATTAATGTTATGAATATGAGAACATACTTCACTCTTGAAAGCACTAAGCCTCAATAAGTTCAAATTCAATATAATATTAAGCTTTTCTGAGCTAGTGTGGAAGCGCAGATATTGATAAATAAAATCATACACATAAAATTAAAAAAAAAAAAAAGATTGAACTTGAAAATTCAAATATCCATCCTTTGAAAACAAAATTTTCAGATTGTATATTTTTTAATGAATAAAATAATTTAATTTGAACTGACGTTATATATATAGAAAAATTATTATTAATATGTTATTAAACAGAGAAAATTAAGAATTTTACATTGAAATGTAAAATTATGAATAATATTTTATAATAAACGATAACACCGACTCTAAAGTATAATTTATTGAAAATAATACTAATATTGCTTCATGTACTGATAAAATATTGAAAACAGGAAATCTAATCTTTAATGTATTTTGTTGCTAAGCATTGTGGGTAGTTGTTATACTCTGAATTAACTTTTACCTTTTGACTAAGGCGTCAATACCGAAAATAAAATAAAGATTATATTTAATGTTTTCATTATTTTCTGTGTGCATGAAACAGTACTAATATAACCTTTAATTTATTATAACATTTTTGCAATATTAAATAAACAAGTGTAATAATATTTAACCATTATAGAAATTTTGAAAATGTATAATATTTATAAAGTATATATCACTACAATTTTAAATAGATTTTTCACTTTGGATTGTGAACCTATAGAAAAAATAACGCCAGTAATGAAGCTTATTTCATACTACAATTTTCAGTTCAAATCACCAAAACATCACATGACCACCATTTCTTTTGCTTACACAATCTGTTAAAATAATAGTGACTCTCTCCATACACTAGCGCCACTCAGTGCAAGCCACAGTAATCAATGGATGCCAGAAGGTTTGTGCATTAAAATCCCTATCTAGAGCCTACTCACCAAATATTTCCAGACAAGTTTCTAGTTTCTGGCTTTCATCAGTGAGGAGTTTTGGATCTGAAAGTACTGTACCTAAATCTTTGGATCTAATACAACCTTCCATTAACAACCTTTTACCTTATTAACTAACTATAAAGCTTTGAATCCAAAATAAAAGCACAAGTGTTTTAGATTAAGCTCATTCACACGTGTAGTCATACAGACCTGAACTTAATTCAGTAGCTACACATTTTGGTATCTTTGGCTTTTTCATAACCATAGTCACCATTATTTCTTGGCCAGAATTGCTATTAGACCACTAAAATAACAGATGACCACAATTTCTGTTAGAGCAATAACAACTGTTCCACACAATAATGTCACCTAGTGTAAACCATAGTAATTAGTGATTGCTAGAAGGTTTGTGCATCCAAATTCCTATCTAATGCATGGCATATTCAACCAATATTCTCAGACTTCTTTCTAGTTTATGATCTTCATCAGTGAGAAGTCTTGGTGAGAGCACTGTTCATAGATCTTCGGTTCGGTTATAATACATTCTCTTTCTCATAATACATTTTTATTAGCCCCCCTTTCCCAATATACAATGTTACACCTCACAACCACTATTCCAATATCTTATTTCCATAATCAGATCCACAGTTCCAGATTTTAGATAAAGAATAATCATGTTCTTAAATCTTATTTATCTGTTTGTACCACTTTACTTTTCTTTTCACAATAGTTTCTTTTATATAAAATATAATTTCTTTTCATCATTGAATTATAATAGTAAGATCTCAACCTTGTCAATCCTTTATTTTAGTTATAAGTTGTTAAGCAAATGAATGATATCTTAATGAAAAGTATGACAAGACATACACTTATTCCAGAGATCTGATTGGTTACTAATAGTCACAAGCGCTTGAAAAGTTTTCACTCTCTCAATTTAATTTTCAATACCGTCTGTGCTTTATAAAAATATTATTTACATATATTGCTGCAAAGTTATAACATCGAAAAACTACTGTGTAGTAAATCGAAAGATTTCACACTGTATGTTTATAATTTGAACTCAGTCAATTAAGTGTGATGATATTTAAGATTCACACTCTCAGATAAAAGTACTTTGGACTGGCTTGGATATATAGAAAGACAAGTAAAGAAGAGAGTGGGAATCACTCTTTTCTTGTTAAATTCTCATCCCAGTGCTTAAGATCTGATTGGTTACTAATAATCACAAGCACTTGAGAAGTTTGCACTCTCTCAATTTAATTTTCAATACCGTCTGCGCTTTATAAAAATATTATTTACATATATTGCTGAAAAGTTATAACATCGAAAAACTACTGCGTAGTAAATCGAAAGATTTCACACTGTATGTTTATAATTTGAACTCGGTCAATTAAGTGTGATGATATTTAAGATTCATGCTCTCAGATATAAGTACTTTGGACTGGCTTGGATATATAGAAAGACAAGTAAAGAAGAGAGTGGGAACCATTCTTTTCTTGTTAAATTCTCTGTCCCAGTGCTTAAGATCTGATTGGTTACTAATAATCACAAGCACTTGAGAAGTTTGCACTCTCTCAATTTAATTTTCAATACCGTCTGCACTTTATAAAAATATTATTTACATATATTGCTGCAAAGTTATAACATCGAAAAACTATTGCGTAGTAAATCGAAAGATTTCACACTGTATGTTTATAATTTGAACTCGGTCAATTAAGTGTGATGATATTTAAGATTCATGCTCTCAGATATAAGTACTTTGGACTGGCTTGGATATATAGAAAGACAAGTAAAGAAGAGAGTGGGAACCATTCTTTTCTTGTTAAATTCTCTGTCCCAGTGCTTAAGATCTGATTGGTTACTAATAATCACAAGCACTTGAGAAGTTTGCACTCTCTCAATTTAATTTTCAATACCGTCTGCACTTTATAAAAATATTATTTACATATATTGCTGCAAAGTTATAACATCGAAAAACTACTGTGTAGTAAATCGAAAGATTTCACACTGTATGTTTATAATTTGAACTCAGTCAATTAAGTGTGATGATATTTAAGATTCACACTCTCAGATATAAGTACTTTGGACTGGCTTGGATATATAGAAAGACAAGTAAAGAAGAGAGTGGGAATCACTCTTTTCTTGTTAAATTCTCTGTCCCAGTGCTTAAGATCTGATTGGTTACTAATAGTCACAAGCGCTTGAGAAGTTTGCACTCTCTCAATTTAATATAAGTATTTACTAAAATAGATAAATTACTCACAACAGGGGACAAAGCAATACTTTTAAAATGATAGAACACTAAATTCATTATATATCATTAATAAAATAGTTAATACTGTATGAACTTCTGGATATTACAATGAACAAATAATGTGTAAAATATTGTAATGGTCAAGTTTGTATAATCAATCAACAAGACTGAAAGAACAAGCAGGGACTCTCAACCAACAGAAAGACTGAAAGACCAAGCAGGGATTCTCAACCAGCAGAAAGACCAAGCAGGAACTCTCAACCAGCAAACATAGAGGGTGACAACCATGCTCCTAGTTTTAAACCCCTATCTAGGCTTCCTAGTCCCAATCACCTAATTAATATCTTTAACATCACACAGCTTCCCTTGAACATATAGTGCAACATAACTCAGGGTTCGATCTTGGGTTCTCTTTCTCAGGGTTCTTCACAACTTACAACATGACAAGGACTTGTATTCCTAAGTCTTACATTAATTTATTTGTCTTGAGTTTATTACATGATTTTAGGATTCAACTATTTCTTCGTGACTCTTAAATTAACATTATATCAATGAAGGCCAAAACCATGGATGCATTAATTAAGCAAATGAGTGGGTTTCTGATAATAATTAATCAATAAAAAGTTCCAACTCACAAGTTGAAATTTGATGATACTAAATTTATTTACATAAAATTAATATAATTAAGAGATCAGCTTACACACAGAGAATGATGATGATATATTGGTTTTTACATAGTGATATTAAAGTTAATGGCAGCTTACAACAATGTGGCTTACCCTATTTAGTTTAAATTGGAATTATGAATATTTATCAGTCCATTCTATGTTTTATCTATGATTAAGTACATTCTTTTTTTTTGAGGGAGAACTTATGGATGAGTTCGATTTTAAAGGTCACCTGAGATTGCTAATGAGTGTAGGTGGAGGCTGGACTGCAAATATTTATTTGAAATTGTGGTACTACCTGAGAGCATGGGAACAATTGTACATCAAGATGAGGAAGATCGGCTTTGCAGTCTGATGGTGTGGTTCACTGCTGAATATTGGATGTACCTGGCTGCAGAGTTGCATCTGCTTCTAACCAAGGGTGCATACCAAAGGAGTGAGCACAGATGTGCTAAAATTCAGGACTTGGGGGTGCAAGAAGTCTCCAGCTATTGCAGAACCTGGATCAGTGCTAATTTATAGATTAGGCATCTGGTCTGCTATTATGCAGTTTGAAGCAGTTTGACCATTAAGATGCATAAACCACAAAGACATATATGAAATTCAATAATAAAGTGACTATATCCACACACATCAGGCAGGAATGCAAATATATAAAGATAAACAATATATGAATAAAAATATTTTATATATGTAAGTGAGAGTATTCCCAGTTAATAATAAATGAATATTTGATCATTTAAATCCATTCACAATATTAATTTTCATAATATCAAGAGTAAAAACCTGATATATAATATTTATATGCTTTGGGGGTGTGTGTTACTGATTCATAAATAGACTGATAACTTTAACCAAAGAATTGCGGTTAGATTGCTTCATAATTATTGCTTTTATAGATATAAAATCTTTGATTACACATATACCACATGTTAAGGAAGATCATTATATAAAATCATTATAAAAAGGGAAATATTAATTTAGCAGTACATGAAGTAATAATTTAATTAGAATTAATAATTTATTTGCATTGAATATTCCTAATAACATTAATTTTGACAGCATAAGTTAGGTTATATATATATATATATTACAGGGCACACTATAGGTAAACAACATAATTTATAAATCTATTAAATAAAAATATTCTCACCATCCTTTCTTAATTCTTATGTAATTCTAAGAATTGACACATTACTTTTCTTGAGATGATGGTGGGGGTGAAAGAGAGAACTTTAAGAAAACAAATTTTTAAACATGTTAATTTTGACTTTAAAATAGAATAATTTAAGGTTTGGTGTCTTCTCTGCTCACACTATCTCTTGGGATTTTGAGAGTAAGAAAGCGTAAATATGTTTTAATGATTTAACTTTTAATTCCCTCCATCATTCAAGGTAATACATATAACTAAAATGAAATAAAACAATCTTTAAATTGTTAAATAATTTAAGCCAGCAGATTTAACATTTAGAATAATTAAAATATAGGTTATATAAGGTTAAGACCAGTTAAGAAATATAGAAATTTAGTTACAGTTAGAATATTTAAATAGAATATATTTTACTGGCAAAATTAAGTGATGGCTTTGGGACTTCCTTACACATACAGATAAATGGATTGGTGAACTTCATATTGGATGCCAATTCCCTGATGACCCAGAAAAGCCAATGCCCAATTACTCAAACATTCTGACAGGTACAGCCATTATAAATTATTATTTGTGTTATTAATAAGCAGGATTGGAATGATTCTGTAGAGTAGTAATTTTTAAATGAAATGATGAAAATTTTTTAAAATAAAATTCTGTTAGAGTTCTGCTTGTCTCATGATCAAAATTATTAAGCTGAACCCCAAACAATGCCCCCTTCCATGCTTATATATTTTCCTTTATGCCTGGGGTCTACTTTCTGCCTTAATGGATTTTAGGTTTAATTTTGATTTTTAATTTATGTCCCATTAGCATTTTTATTTCCTCATATTTGTTCTCTTACCCAAATATTACATTTTCAATCTCTTCTTGTTACTCCAAACGTGCATCTCTTCATACTTCTTGGTCTGAAGTCTCTGTATTGCTCTTCTATTAAGTGTCCAAGTCTCAGAACCATAAGTAAAAACTGGTAAAACACATTTATTAAAAACCTTCCTTTTCAAACATATAGGCATATTTCCTTTTAGTATCCAGTTATTTCTCCCAAAAGCACTCCAATCAAGTTTAATTCTTTGATTAAATTTATCCATTATGTTTTCATCTGTATTAATAATCTGACCAAGGTATTTGAAGCTGTTAAATTCTTCTAACTCATCATAATCAATCTTTATTTTCATATTTTGAGAAAATCTATTAAACATTACTTTAGTCTTTTTAACATTTATCTTTAGTCCTACTTTCATCTGATAACTCCTGAAATATTTCCTGCAGCTCTAAAGCATTATTTTCAAAAACAAGTACATTATCTGGAAAATCTAAATGACTTAAATAACCCCAATTTACTTTCACTCCTTTAGCTTCCCATTTTAATCCACAAAATACTTCTTGCAGCATTGCTGTAAAATGTTTTGGAGATGTGGAGTCACCTTGTCTTACAACCTTATCAATGTTGACTTTCCTAGTATCATTATGTAATCTAATTGTTGCTGTTGCATTTTTATAAATATTCTTTAAAATATGACAATATCCTGGATCTATACCTTAATGATCCAGTGCATTAATCACTGAAGAAATGTTTATAGAATCAAATACCTTTTCATAATCTACAAATCCTAGGCACAATGGCAACTCATATTCATTTGTCCTTTCTATAACTTCTCTCAATACCTGGATATGATCTACTGTAATAAAACCACTTTTAAATCCAGCTTGTTCTCTTGGTTGGTGAAATTCAGTGTTCTCTGTGGACGAGTTGAAATTATTTTGGTAAAAATTTTATATAAAATTGATAAAAGGCTGATAGATCTATAATTTCTAATATCTTCTTTATCACCTTTTTAAAATATTAATATTAATACTGCATTATTCCAATCATCTAGTACATCTTTATCATTTAGACATTTGGTATATAACTTTGCTAAAAAAAATTCTATTTCTTCACCTGCTTTTTTTAATATATCAATTATAATTCCATCATTACCTGGAGTCTTTCCTTTCTTCATAAATTTAATTGCCCAGAATTAATTTATATATATTGTTAAATATGCTGTGAAGAATATATATATACACACAGAGATTATTCATTTAATTACACAGTACAAATTGTTATTGGAATCATTTTCTAATATGTTATCCATTATTAAGTGCTATTATTTTAAAATTAAATTAATATCTCTTGTTTTGAATTAAAGTAAAATACTGTCATACTGACTAGATTAATTTTTGTTTGATAGTATTTTTGAAATAGTCCAGAAGTGTTTCAGGTCATTACAAAGGTCCTAGGAAGGATAAAATTTACCAGTATCATTAAAGAATCTTTTGTTTAAATATTATTGCAGTTTTGCTGAGTAATGTTTTTTCTATAGTTTTTAATGGAGATTTCATGTTAAGGATGTGGGAGGGGGATTTAGAGGCAGCCCAAAGGTTTTTATCATCTTTGCAGATTTCTTGGCATGTTTGTGTAATGTAAAAAGAAACTTTCCAGGATTAAAAACATTTTTGAATTGACAGAAATTTTGTTGTTTCTGCTTATTAAGTTTAGAACTGTCTTGTATAATATTAAGAACTGATAAAGAAAGAAACTGAAAACAAAGACTACAGGCTGTTTATTGCTTTAATTTAGAAGTAGAACTTGATTTTTTTTTCATTTTCAAAAGCTATTTTTAGTATATAAACTATTGTATGTGTGTATTGCCAATTCCTCAACAAGCTTTGTGATAAATGCTTAGCCAGAGCCAGTACTTAAAATATCTCTGTCAGGACCCCCCCCACCATACCCCTGATGGTTTCGTGCTTTGGAACTCCTCAGAGAGGCACAAAACCATGATCAGGGATAGGGGGGGTTCCTGACAGAGATATTTTAAGTGTTGGCTCTGGCTACGCATTTATCACAAAGTTTGTTGAGAAATTGGCAATCCTCACTGTTTATAACTTACAATCTTAAGAGATAGGGTCATGTGATCTGTGACTCTTATTTTGACTATTGTATGTGTATATGACCAACTTAGCACTGACTTGTCTTGATACATATGTAAATAAATATGATCCAAGTTCAAAAGTCTTATAGATTTTAGCTCTAATAAATATCTAATGAGAGGGCACACACATTTGAAACTGATCTCACTTTTATAGAACAAAATTTTAAATAGAGAAATGAAATAGTTACAAGCAATTTTATTAAGGTAATGTAATGGATTCATTTCTTTTTTTTTTCTCATGTGTCACAGCATCAGCCGGCAAGCGAACCCATTAACCCGGGACAACTGTTTACAAGCAGTTGTCGCTGACCTCTCGACCAGCAATGCTTGACTAATGGATTCATTATAGCACCATTTTGTATTGTCTCATCAATGAATCATATCTCTGGCTCTGTTATTTTAAATAGTTGAATTTCTAATGATCCCTCAAGCAATAAACATTTGATTTTTTTATTTTAACAATAAATTTTCAAATTAGAAATGATCAATTGTCTAATTTTTTCAATTATCACTTATGCACCCAAACCTTGAGCTTTCAAAAAACAATTGAAAAAAAAGATGTTTTAAGAGAAAGTTTTTAATTATTTATATTTTCCACAGGATAATGTGTCTATTTTAAAAGAATGTAAACTCAACAATATATTATCTATGCTAATAAAGAGATAAATATTCTACATAGTTTGTGCTTTGGCAGAATAGCATGCTTTGGAAATTAAAAGTTCACGAAATAATTTTTTGGCCCATTCTGCTTCCATGCTGAATTTGACTAAAATTTTTCCATTAGAATACCTATTGGCAATCAAATAAAACAGTTTTATAACAAAAATAAATAAAAAAAATGGTTAATGTTTCAATCTAATAATAAAACAGTCTTCATCAGATTTTTCTTATTCATAAATTATAAGAATGTATTCCATGTTATATTAATTTAATAAATGATCAAATTGCTGGTCCATCCTTAATCATCTGACAATCCTCTCACATTAATTCTATAATTGATCTGCTTTATGCCCAAAGAATCAAATGGGCTTGGCCTGCATTCAGTGTCCATCCTGTACCTCCAAAAGGCTCTGGGAGTGCTGCATGTGGCCAGCCTTGAACAAACAAATCCAAACCTCACACCAACAGTGGATCCCATGGATACACCTCCTCAGTTCGCCAGCAAATGGATGATGGATATATGGATTTATGTCAGAAACTCAGCAAACATAATGCAACATACAATAGAGAAAAAAATGACCTATTGGCAAAAATACAAACTCAAATACACCAATCAAACCATTTTACAGAATGATCTAGGGTTAACAATAAACAACTCATAGCAAAATCGAAAAATTGGTTCTTAGAACCAAAATACATTGACTTTCTGCTAAAGATCAACCTCTCTTCCCTGACAACAAATCATTTTCTGCTGTGGAAAAGAGGGTTTTGCAAGATCAACCTGCAATGTCAACTATGTGCCACAACAGATGAGACAATTCATCACTTCCTGTATTTCTGCCCTTTTCTCAAGCCGATCAGATCATTTATTAATGAAAGCATGTCACTCGACATTAGAGAAGTTTTAGTCATTCAAAAGGCTATAAAGAGTGGCATATTTTTGAAAATCAGAATCGCCATTATTCTAACCATTACAATTTGGCTATCCAGATGCAAGTGTATATTTGAAAATGCTAATCATGGTATCTGCAACATCTATATCAAATTACTCAAGCGGCTCAGGAACAGAGATAGATTGCTGGCTCTGGACTGGTTTTTTCATGAAACCTGGGCTAGGGTCACCCTCCTGGAGGAGTGAAGGAGATCAATGGCCCCAATCTCAGACCACAGCAAGCTCTACAGAGTGAATGCCTTGCAACAGTGTAAAAAGAATATAGCTATGTATAGATAAGCACGTTCAATTGTATCTAATAAATTTTAATTTATTTTAATAAAAAAAATGTAGATTTTAGAAAACAATAATCAACTTTTTTAAAGTAATTTTAATTTAAAAATACATAAATGTCTTTTTCTTGAACACGCATAGGGAGATATTTACAGTTCTCTTTGCATTACCAACCAGTTTAATTTATTTACCATAGTTAAAACACTATTAGATAAAACAAGAGTATGTTTTGATAACAGACATATGTACAAAGAATCTCTATTACTAAATATATCTTGCTTGGCAGTTGAGTCACAAATTTATTAATAAAATCTTTTTATATAATAATAAAAACAGAGCTTGATAATTCAGGATTTAAGACAATTTTTACCTTATATAAAAGATGCCACAGACAAGATTGGTAACATTTTAAAAAATCATCAGCACCATTTATATTATTTCAAAGCAATATTGAAGTATTTCCCATGTTCCTAAAATAAAATTCCTTTAAAATGCCATGGTCTTTATAAAAGTTCATGCTGGGTCTTCCCATGTTTGTACATAAGGTAGACATAGAATTTAAGTAAAAAAATAAGTCATTTTGCATGGTAAGGAATCTAATTCATTAGCCATTTTATCACATTAAATTAGCATAATCAATTTTAACAAAACATTGATTCTGTTAAAAATCAACAAATGTGACCAGAAATTATTTTAAAAGGCTATAGAATTTTTTAAAAGGTTTGATAACATGAATAATAATAATAGTAACTGAATGATTAATTGCTGAGTTTATAAAAAGTTTGAGCAACAGGATCAACAAAACAGGCAAAACTTTTTATACGTATTACCACTCAGTGCAAACCAGAGTAATCAATGGATGCCAGAAAGCTTGTGCATAGGCCTTTGTCAGTGAGGAGCATTGGATTTGAGAGCACTGCACCTAAATCTTAGAAACTAGTCTGGGAATATTGGATGAGTAGGCACCGGATGGGGATTTTATGCGCAAGCCTTCTGGAAAACATTGATTACTCTGGCTTGCACTGAGTGGCAATTTGTATAGAGAGTTTTGCCTGTTTTAATAACAGTTAAGAGCAAGCATAAGAAATGGTGATCATATGATGTTTATTAGGATCAACAAAAATGGATTACAATCCCATGGTCCCTGAATTTTAGAGTGGTCTGCCACTCTACTTCTGACCAAATTATGCAAGTGTAACATTTTAATTTTATCCTGAATTCATTATTTCCTTTAAATTATCTCTGACCAATACTTCATTATTAAATGAGAAATTAACTGCAAGAAGATCAAAAACATCTGAGTGTATGAAAAAATATATTGCAGATCATGTTCAAATAGAGAAATATATATATATAAATAAACAAAAAGCAAAAAAAAAAGATCATCTTTTTGGTTTCTGGATTAGATGTATGCTGATGATTGTATTATTTTTGCCAATTCAAAAGGATCACAGAATGAACTTAATTTCTTGAATCCAACATATATAGACTTTAGTTACTTACATTCAAAAGCTAAAATTCTTTATCAGTGAAATATGGAAGAAAAATCTTACTGCAACTTTTAATTTGGATGGTTATACATTTGAGAATGTGAACCAATTTAAATATCTTGATATTTTTTAAGTACAAAATGGAATTTAAATATTGAAGTGCAGCACAGAATACAATGAGTTGCTGATGTTTTTACAAAGTCAAAAGATAGCGTGTTTTATTGCAAGGACGTATATATGGTAACTAAAGTTTTCTTTCTAATCTATTGTATGAAAGGAGGAAGTGGAATCCCCTATTGAGATAGCATAAAGATAAAAAAATTTAAAGATGTTTTTAGCATTCTAAAAATATGATTGCAAGTTTATATGACTGATCAATGTAACTTTCAGCTTGGTGTATGTAATGTTATAAAATCTACTATTTAAGCATTTATTTTATATAGCGCATGTTTATAAATTGTAATACATTAAAGATCAGCCTGTCAAGCTATTATTGTTCATATGCTTTTTACCAATGTTAATAATAAATGAATACTTTGACTTCCAACACAAGATATAGTATTTGGGAAAGAATAAAATGAATCCACTTATTCTATCCAACCCAAATGCTTATATATGGGCAAATCTTAAGTACTGCAAGTGAAAGCGTGAGGATAGACCACTCACTTTAAATTACTGTTTACGATGTCTGAATGAATGACATCGATGAAATTATCTAGAATTTACTAAATGTCATTCTCAAATGAAACTTAAATATATGTAAATAAGCATTTATTTTATATAGTGCATGGGTTGGATAGAATAAGTGGATTCATTTTATTTTTTCCTAAATACTATATCTTGTGTTGGAAGTCAAAGTATTCATTTATTATTAACACTCGTAAAAAGCGTATGCACAATAGCTTGACAGACTGATCTTTAATGTATTACAATTTATAAACATGTGCTATATAAAATAAATGCTTATTTACATATGTTTACATTTCATTTGAGAATGACGTTTAGTAAATTCTAGATAATTTCGTCGACGTCATTCATTCAGACATCGAAAACAGTAATTTAAAGTGAGTGGTCTATCCTCACGCTTTCACTTCCAGTACTTAAGATTTGCCCATATATAAGCATTTGGGTTGGATAGAATAAGTGGATTCATTTTATTCTTTCCTAAATACTATATCTTGTGTTGAAAGTCAAAGTATTCATTTATTATTAACACTCATAAAAGCGCATGCACAATAGCTTGACAGGCTGATCTTTAATGTATTAAAATCTACTATTGTAAAACCAAGATATTTAAATTGAATTGTATTTCTCAAGTTGGAAACTGTCCAAGATAAAAGTTATGGCTTTTTCTTCTACTTGGCTGACAAGTTAAGTTTTTTGAACATTAATTATTAAATCATAGTCTTTGTGTGTTGCAGTCAAAACATTAAATATACTCTGTAGTCATCTTTTAAACTGGCAAAAATATCTCAATCATCAGCATACTTCAGAACGAGAATCCAAAAAGATGAGTTTAAATAACTTTTATAATATGGACTAGTTAAGCCTGTTTAGAGTCCTAGACTTTTATTTGCATTCTCAATGGGAATGGATGATATAAAGCTCTAATCCAAATTTATATATTTTACTGGCTCTGGTAGCATCTCTTTTACTTGTTTTCTAAACTATTCTTTTATAAGATCACATTTTCTAGAGTAACCTGAATTTCTTGAGAGTATTTACCAGCTAGTTTATTCTTGTACTAATTAATTAGTCTTCTCATAATTTGTTAATTAATCAGTTTGTCAAATATTAGACTTTTCTTTTTATTCTGATGCATAATTACGTTTTCCAACTTACCATTTTCCATTACTTATTTGAGAGAATTATAATTAAATGTAAGGTCTAACCAACTAATACAAATTTTAAACTTACTCTAATTTATACCCCAAGTTCCTTATTTTTATTTGAGCAGACATATACAAGCATTTATATATTCCTATATGTTTTATTTAAGTATGCAGTTGTAAAAAGATATATGGGTCATTGTTTAAGAAAAGTTTGTTATCATATATATTAATGTGTATATATGGTATGTTATTATTTCAGAGAAAGTATTTTTACATAGGTATATTTAAAAAAATGTACATTAATAAATTTCTCTTATGTACTTCCAAGTTTTTTCATTCGGTTAAATAAGAAAGAAAATATATATAAAAAATTAATACATAAGAAGAATGGTTACTTTTTTGAAAATGCATCAATCATTTTTAATTTTACAGAAACTGATTCCAAATAGCGATCCTGTCATGTGATTGCATTGTTTCGCAATATGTCTGCCTGGCTCCTCATTTTTTTAATTTTAATGCATTTTAATTTCATTTCATTACAGTTTTTGATAAACTTTGAGCATAAAACAAAGTTTAAGTTTGATAGTTTTGTCTAGACCATCTCGTTACCGTCATTAAAAAAAAGAAGAAATTAATGAAATGGTGCTTATAATGTTTTTACTAATTGAATAAATATGTATGCAAGATTTGCTGTATGTAGAAAAGTAATATATATATTGAAATTGAAGATTAATGCTTATTAAAAGAAAATTTGATTGCGGTTTTTAATTATTTTTTTCTTTTTCTATTTTTACTTGCGTAGTTAAGATAATAATTAGAATGGGTAAAGTTAATAAAACCCAAAATTAAAGAAAATAAATAATTGCTTTAAGAAAAAAATAAAAATTCCAGCTTTTATTTCGGTTTATTTTTATTTTTTAATAATTTTGTTTAGACACAAAATAATAATATTAATAAGACTTTGCTGTGTCCCCAACTAAGACTGGGTGACCAGCGAACAAATACACACTAAAGAATAATCTGAATAGCGAATAGTCTACAACAACAATATCTCAACAGTTCACTAATGTTGAATACCCTCGATTTACTTTCAGACTGACTGCTATAAAAACGGTTCCCAATGGGCTCTATTTATGTATACCTTGGCCCCAGTCCAATTAAGCTGCACACTAACACATCATAGTGTAGCACTGTGACCGACTATAAGCTCTTTACAGCTTTTGTTTCTGCAACAGTCCACCTATAACTCTACTTGAAACTCCTCTTCATGTAGCTGCTATCAGAACATTTTCCTCAGGCTATGGCTTCCCAATATCTCTGGGCCTATTCAGCTATTGCCTGTGAACACATTTCCACTGAACACTGCACATTAACCAAAGCTCTGACATTAGATCTCTGCTACACCAGAATTGAACTGGAAAATCAACTGGATATGCACTAGAATGTCTGCATACTTGTTATGTGCTCTTTTTATAGCTTTATGATTACTCCTACAATTAATTACCTTCTCCATATAAGGTAAGGTATTTAGGTCCATAGCTAATTAAATTGTGCCTTTGGAATTCCTTACCATATAAAACAATTTAGTCTCTTATCAATATTTGCAATCAGCAAACATTTCTTGGAATTTTATCAATCACCATTACATTAATTCTTTAATTAAAATTTTATCAGTTATTAGTTCATGATCTAAAAAAAATCTCTCTAATAAATTCTAGTTTTTCTGGAGTGCACAAACTTGATAATATTTTTACAAAAATACAACAGATTTTAAGTTAGTACATTATAAAAAATAAGAAAACATGTTCACGAAAACAATTATTAAAATTTACATGGAAAAAGACTGGTGAAGCCCAAAACTTTAAGAAAAATAGCCGCTAAACATCACATGATCACCATTCTTTATCCTTATGCTACTGTATGGAGAGTTTTGTCTCTGTTTAAGAAAAATACTTAATGGTAAATAGCACAGGTTTATTAAGATCTATTTATTTTGAGCAAATTTAGTATTTCAAATGCAGTTAGGTCTGATTTAATATGATCTATCTCGCTAATCTACACCATTGATTAGGCAGATAACTAAAATGTTGGTTATTGTTTGTGCATTGAAACCTTATATGGGTAATTTGAACATCTTAGCAAATCACAATCCAACTGGTTCATTGTTTCAAATTATAATGAATTCTAGTCATCTAAACAACTCTGTAAACAAATAATATTTACAAGTAGAAAACATGACTTGTAAAGAATTTGTATAGTAAACCCATGAAGATTATTACTTCAGACATATTATATATTCTCATGGCTACATAGTTAACAGCCATTGTTAGTTTACTGAGTTGTTAAAAATAATATAATTCATTATAATTTAAAATTGTGAACTGTTACATTAATCTGATGAACTGGGCCAATTCATTTTTATCTAATTAGTATATTGATATGTGAATATATAATTTTCAAGTTATGCACATATGAAGATTATTGCTTCAGAAATATTTTATATATAAAAAGTGCATAACTAAGAAAAATAGCTGATTTTCAGAATGCTTATAAAACAAAATTTAAGACATATGTATATATCAATACCAATATCACATGATTTTCCCATATGCTTTCAAAAGCAGATTTCTTCATAGCTATCTACTATAATCTTGAATAATTGATGGAGATCAGCTGATATAGTGTTGAAGGCAGGAGTTAGAACATAGTCTGTGAATAGAATATTATAGGATTATACTGTTTGAAATCCACTGATTATTTAATATATGTATATATTAAACTAATTCTGATTTTTTTCTCATGTGTCATAGCATCAGCTGGGAAGCGAACCCGATAACCCGGGACAACTGTTTGGAAAGCAGCTGTCACTGACCTCTCGACATTTTTACTTTTAATTGCAAAACAAAATGAAACAGTGAAGCGATTGACATTATTCAGGCAGTAAGAAGAATAAATAATGTATTAAATATATTAATATTTTTAACATACTTTTATAGCTTTATGGTAAATGGGTAGTTTCACTGAAAAAATATATACGTATGTGTGTGTGTCTGGAATAAATGCAATCTATCCTCTGGTTATTTATTGCAAAAAATATATATAAAATCAAAATTAAATTTAAATCTGGAAATATGGAAATGAAGTATTATTATTCATTAGGAATAGTACCTGAAAAAAAATTGAATAAAATTCATAGCTAGGTTTTTAGAACATAAAGATTTTGGAGTCTAGATAAAATTTTAATAATAGTTAATGCTGTTCAATAAGTGGCTTTTAATGTTTCTATAGAAATTATAATGCAAATGATCTAATATTCAGCTGGTCAATTAACTCATTATATCAAAGAATAGTCTGTAAAAAAGTTTCAGCTTATAAGTCTAATTTGAATTAAATTTGAAAATATGAATATTAAATTAATTTAAAGTATTCTTAACATCAGAGCATTAATTTCAACCCATAACAGAATGTTATTTATAAGCTAGACTAAATGGTTATGTATGTATTTACTTAATTTGAAATTGAATGGGAATAACATGAAACCACGCCCCCCCCCCAAATCTTCAGACTTTGACTTTTTATAATATACTGTTTTTAAATTATATATTTTTAGCATTTAATTTGGAATTTATCATTAACTAAAAAAAAAAAATTTTTAGCATTTAAAAAAAAATTTCAATTGACAAATCAAATTTTGACTATACATGTCGTTTTTTTATTATAAAAAGCAAAGAGTTTGCTATGTGATACTCAAATTATGAGTTGACAATTTTGATCAAGTGAAGTTATATTTTTTAATACCTATTTATAACTTTTTAGTATTTAAGAATTCAATAATTGATGGATGTTTTATTTTTTGTAGATAATTAATTTCTTCATTTTCATTTATATTATTAAAGTGAAAAAAAAATAAAAAAATGTTATAAAATTATGAAAGTATAAAACATCCTTTATTAGTTCATGATAATAATAAAAAAGGATCTCTATTTATAAACAAGTTTTGACAATTATGAAAATTGTAAATGTATATATTATCTATAAAAAGTAATACTTTTAATAATTGTACATACAGCAGTCCCTTTGTACATGTGACATTTGGTCCCTAGTTTTGGCATTCTATCAAATTTTATGGATAACAATGAAATTTCATTACTAAAAATATGACATTGATTTTTTTTTTTGTATTTGTTGAAGATGCAGCTTTCATAATCATAATACATCATAAAAATATGGTATTAAATGCTCCATAAAGCTAATGTACCATAAAATATAAAAAAGTTAAGAAAGTATAATCATCATCGTCATAATCATTTTCAAACACTATCGATCCACTGTAGGATAATTTCTCCAAATTTAATCCATTTTCTACAATCTCTAGCCTCTCTTCTCCACATCATCCAGCATACTTCCTTATTTTATCCATCCATCTTACATGTGGTCTCTTTCTGGGTCTTTTACAATCTCTTGGAATCCAGTTTAATATTTTAACTGTTGACTATTATAATAATTATTATAGTAATATTTACCGAGGCTGTAACCTTGAGAATATGCATGTAAAATGCAATAGTAGGGACCTCTACAGGTGTTTAACCACAAGCTTATGCTATGGAAGAAAAGAGGGGAAAATAAAAATTAAACATTTTTATAGTTATTAATTACACTTTTATTGTAAATCGTACATTTAGATATGTTAGTTTAAAAATTTAAAAATTTATAATGTTCTAAATACATTCTATGTAAAATAATAAGAAAGAGTTATGAGTCTACTTACCAGTCATTGATAATGTTTTTTTTTTTTTTTTCTGAAAATAGTAATTCTTCAATCACTGGCTAAATTTTAGACCTAGATCTTTTTACATATGTTTAGAAAATGTTTCTTTCTAATAAAATAAATATTAATTATTAACAATTTGTTTTTCAAGTATTTGTTTTAATAAATGATATTTATAAAGATAAAAAAATAAAATACAATACTTAATTGATGTAATTAATAATTTGTAAAGTGCATACTCATTACATAAATAATATATATTAAGGCTATAACCTTAGATATAAGCTATAACCTTAAATATATGTGCCTAAAATGTGACAGTATGAACCTCTACAAATCTAAACACATGATTAATGACTTTAAAAGACAAAAGCGGCCACTCTTATCTTAGAAATAATTTTTAAATATATAGGTGAATCTAAATCATTTTGATTTGAGAGCATGAAGCTATTAACTACTTCACTGATTAAGTCCACAATTTCTATACAAACTAACATATGCAAATTCTTTCGATTTACAATGAGTCAGTATGAACTTTTTATAATTAGATATCTTTTAAAATAATTTAAAGTTGTAATTAATAATTTGTAAAGTGCATACTCATTACATAAGTAATATATATTAAGGCTATAACCTTAAGACTATGTGTCTAAAATGTGACAGTAGAGACCTCTACAAATCTAAACACAAGATTAATGACTTTAAAAATGCTTTAGATTCACCTATATATTTAAATATTATATCTAAGATAAGAGTGGACACTCTTGTCTTTTAAAGTCATTAAACTTGTGTTTAGATTTGTAGAGGTCCCTACTGTTGCATTTTAGGTGCATAGTCTTAAAGTTGTAGCCTTAATATATATTAATATTTAACTGAGTAGGTTTGTACACATGTGCACACATCCATATTTGTGTTTATATAAAATAGATTGTATAAAAAACGTATATAGAATTTATGATTATTTGGCCAATTTTTTTTGCAGATTAATATTAAAAAATATAATTAATATTAAAATGTCAAATTTCTTTTTTTATAATAAAAAGTAGTTTTACATCAAAATAATGTATTTTTATATAATTTATAACTAAAATGGTATATACCTAAATCATTAATCAATTTATTGTAATAGTTAAACAGCATTAAGCTGTGCACATGCGCTTTGCAGATTTTAACTATAAATGACTGAATACAAACACTATAAAAATATTTATTTTAAATATAACTTTCAAAAAAATTCTTATAAAAAATTAAGTCTCACTACTATTTTTAATATACAGATTGAAAGAGCAGAAAATTATCTACAAAATGATGTGCAATTTACACATTTTTTATCTTTACTTCAGCAAAAATAACTTCATGTGAAATTGACTTTTACATGTTAATGCTGTGGATAAAAGAATTGTTAAGACATATACAAAAATAGTTAACAAAAATAGATAAATTATAGAAATAAATTTAATATTGTATCTTTTTAAAAGATAAAATAAAAGATGTTAAAAATATAACTGTTCTTTAAAAACTAAGTAATTTCACATCACTTCTTTTTTTCCATGAATAAAAAATAGAAATAGCTAAACCTTTTTTATTTAAACTAAAAATATAAATAAATTAAAGGCTAAATATTTTAATTTTTTTTTTAATTTTGAAAAGAAACATTTTGTAAAATACCCCCCCCCCCATTCTTCTTGTAATGAAACAAAAAAGATAATTAATATTGAATTAAAAAATTCAAATTACTTTCCTCAAAAAAGATTGCAACTGCTATTTGCTAGGGACATTTTACAAATGCAGCACCCAGTGGTTAATGTAAGTTAAAAATTAAAAAAATTTTTTTTTATTGATTTCTAATGTTTTATTTAATATGTAGTTTAATACATTGTACAGGCTTACACACACCTGCTCATATAATGTAATTGGCTATCTTAATTTGAAGCTCAGCACTGACTGGATATATATGTGGAGATAGTAATCTGGATCAACTGATGATTGCTGGTTTACCATGAAATACATATATTGGTGATTATTTATCTTTTCAGCATGTGTGTGATCAGGTGGGTCAGCAATATGAGATGGCATGGAGAGTTGAGGATCATGTGAAAATGTGAGTTCGAATATATATTTCCTCAGTATAATATCATACAAATAAAAAGGACAAATATATTTGAAATATTAAACATTTATTTGTAATTTATTATCGTGAATGCAGTAACAAAAATAAAACATATAATCAAAAAAATAATAATTTTATCCAAACTATATGCTTTATTATTTACATATTCATTTTCCTTTTTAAAATGAATAAAGTCAATTTACAGTCTTACAATACAATTAATAATAAACAATTTTATATTAATATTATTGTCATCATAGCAACACAATTCAATATTTCATAAGTTAATATATTCACCATCCAAAAATCAAACAAGAAAGAAAGATAAAAATGATGCTGACATCTTATCTCATACTGAAACTCATCTCAAATTTCAGTGAGCACAATATTTATTTCTCTATGATATTTGCCGTATTACGAGATGTTGCAAGAATTAATAATTATCACTATCTCATATTGAAATGGTGTAATAAGATATTTATATACAAGTTTGACATTGATTGATTATTTTTATGTAATGCAAACATAAACTATTACATATATGCTTCACGCCACTAAATATTGCATATAGATTGTAAGATTAAAATTTGATTTAAAGTGGCAAAATTTCTTAATGCACAATTTTGACACCATCTGCTTTAGATAAATGTATTAATGATTTTTAGAATTCAATTGTTACACATTTTCTCTTCTGAGCAACATAATATGTGTTAAAATAAAAATACATACAGAAAAGGTAGTTTGTTAATAATATTTAGCTTTATTACTGTCTAGCATGCTTTCAATATATTTTTATTATATCATATTCATGGCATAGAATGATGTGATTAAATGGTTCTTTATACCAATGTTTAATTAACTGTTCATATATTCAATATTAATTTAAAATTTAAATATATAAATAGCCCATTTCTTTGCAAACAGTCATCAGCTGTTGCACATGCTTCTTTAATCTTCCACTTTTCTATACTCTCTCTGTCTGCTTACACTATCTATGCTTTTGTTAACATGAATCTATGCCTAGTTTTCTGTTCATGGCCTGTAAATATTGAAGTGTGTTCCTTGTCTTTGAGGGTCTATTGTATAAATATCTGTGTTGGGAAAATCTTGTTGACAAATTGGCCCTTGTTTCTCCTTAATATGCAGCATTGCAAGCTGATTGGCTGCACTTAATTCTATAGACCACTTGATGTGCTGACTCATTTGGTAGAGTGTCTTTAGAGTTATAGATTAATTGGTTAAGTGTATTAAAGGTCAACACAAAGACATAAAATGAGGAGGCAACTGAGCTACAAGAACAGTTAAACTTCTAGCAGAAACAAACACACAAAGAAGGAAGAAATTTAAAAATTTCACAGCTATAGAATTATGATTTAGTAAAAATATATTGAAAGCTTTATTTAAAAAATGACCGTTTCAGTGTGTTTTTTCATTTTAGCAGATATAATGATTTTTATTAATCATATATTAGACTAAAGATTATCATGTATCATTACAAGCCTAGATAAAAACTTTAAACCTAATTAAAAATTAGTGTATTTGCTTTTTAATTAAATATAAGAACATAGAATGATTAATCCAATTTTATATGTCTTTCTATGTGTAGTATCTTTTCAGATACAAATAAAATATTTAATTTCACCACATACTCTTAAAGCATATAACTGAAGACTTAATTCTAGTCATTATCTTTTTCAAACATCTTTATTTATGTATTAGAAGAAAGAGTGGTAGAATGCATATTTGAAGTGAATCTAAATAAATGAGGAAAGTACATGTTATTGTTTTTAATATGAATAGTATGCAATATAAATTAAAATTATAGTTCAAACAAAATTTTTTAAAAAATATAGTTATTATTAATGAATTGAGTAGACACGTTTACATTTATTTTATTGAGTCTATGCTAATTCATTCTTTCATTGAAAAAATAAAAATAAAAACTTACTGTATCATATTTTTATTTTTTAACAAAAGTAATTGGCAAAATGCCTAACTATGCTCTGGATAATATTCATTTTTTTCCATAACTTTTTTTTTCTTATAGAAACATAACAGTAGTTTTTTATATCTGGAAACTACGTTCTCTCTAATTGTGTTGATGTTTTTAAGTTAGTATCAACTTTAAGTATATTCTTAAATTTTAATTATCTGGAGGAATATTGACCTCCAGGCATCCACTGTCAGTTATAATTGAAAGAAATCTTCATACACTTCCCCATCTATATTAGTTTTAAAAGCATAAGTGGACTACTCATGCATAAAGCATATTCTTATATATGCCAACTATTATGGACTGTGCTTAGTTCAGGGCTTGAATTTATTAAATGCCTGATACTATAATTGATAATTATATAAGAATGAACTCTAAGCTAAGAATGAACTCTAAGCATGAGTGATCCACTTAGGCTTTTAAAGCTATTAAAGATGGGGGGTGCATAGTTTTTTTAAAATTATAAATAACAGTGTATGACCAAAGGTTATTGTCCCTTAATATAGTTACATTTGTATTCTGCACTGAATTACACAATTATAGATTCTTAAATTTTGTAAAATTGTAAGCATTATACTTTTAAAAAAAATTATTATGCAAAACACTGTCAACACAATTGAGAAAGAATAATAAAAACAGAATAAATTGTATATACTTTCAACATAAACTGATGAAATTTTATTAATAAGCATGGTCATGTATGATATTACAAGGCAATAAATACTGCCAGTGTATTGTAAAATGTATTTACACATTTTCATTTCATTTTCTTGAGTGTGATTGTGAACAGTTCTCAGAGTTCAAAAAATAGCTGCTTGAGTATTGTAAAATGTACTAAATTTAAAATTTTCTAATATTTTATAACTGCTTATTTACATTCTTGTTTGTTTCCTTTTTTTGGAAAGCATATATTTGAAGCTGTGTATATTGATATATTGTAGTTAGTGATTTGATTGTATATATAATGTTTTATTTTAGTTATCTTGTCCTACTTCTCAATTATTTAAACATATTTTTATAAGCAAGTTAATTTTATTTCCAGCAGTTGATAATGGGGAAGGGGGACATTTTCCAAATTTAAAATTAAAGTAACTAAATAATTCTACTTTTGTGATTTTTAAATGCAATTGAATTAATTAGCAAATAAAATAAATTCTTAAATATTTCATCAATGTCAACCATTATCAATACACTGCAGGATGAAGGTCTTTCCAAGTTTAATCCATCTTTTCTGATCTCTAGCCACTCTTCTTCACATCATCTTTGTACACTTTTTTATTTCATTCATCCAACTCACATGTGGTTTCTTACTGGATCTTTTACAATCTCTTGGAATCCAGTTTAAGATTTCAATTGTCCATCTATTATAATATCTTCTAGAAGTATGTCCAGGCCAACTCCATTTCAGTCTTTTAATTCTTTCAATAATGTCAGTAACACACATTTGTTGTTTTACCCATATATTATATTTGTGATCTCTTCTTGTTGCTCCTAACATGCATCTCTTCATACTTCTTTGAGTGGTCTGAAGTCTCTGTATTGCTTTTCTATTAAGTGTCCAAATCTCAGATCCATAAGTAAGAACTGGTAAGAGAAGGAAGACCATGGTGTTTCTTGATCTTAAACTCAGAGGTAAGAAGCCAATAAACTCTCCATGCTGGATAATGCATGCTCACCCATGTTCATATACTGTATAAATAATCACATTGTAATAGCAGCTGCAATGACGAGAACATATGGAGTGGACATTAGAAATTTTCCCTGCTCGGTTCCTTTAAGGCCTCCAAGAAGAATCAAAGTTCCCTTTCAGTTAAAAGCAAACTCCTTTCTACAATCTCTTAAATATATACTATATAAAAAAATAAATTGACACAAATTTTTAAATATTTTCATTGCTCTATTTATTCAAACTATTTTTCTTTTTGTATTTATAATAAATATCTAATAACTACATACATATAAAATTAACTAACAGTAGATGTTCAATGTACTAAAGACAATACTTACCCATTCACCATTACAAATTAAAGTTCTGTAATTCTTGGATGGTGTACATGTTGGCGAATATCAGAGCACACTTGATTATATAAGCTGATTATATACAGAGCCACTGCATGGGTATGAGACACATTTGTACAATATACATTTTAGTATACCTAGTCTCATGAACTGAACTGGTTCTGAGTGCATTGCAATGGCACACAACCTTGCATTTATCATGGCCTTAGGTCAGCTTGATCTATGTTTTTTGCAAAAATTAAAACATTTTGTCACATGCTAGCAAATAAAATTCATTTCCAAAGTCCTATAATGAATATCATATGCAAAGTAATGTAATTGTAGAAACACTAATATGTGTTAATGCAGATTTTTCAGTTACGTTATTTACCTAAATGTTTTGGAATGTTCTGGTCACATTAATGTGAAATCAGCTCTTTGTTAGAATTTTTATGTTTTGAATGACAATAATAATAAAAATAGGTCGATGTTATTAACAGATTCACAATAAAACATTGAAGAAATTAAAATATATATTTTTTGCATTATATGTATTCTATTTTGTTTTCTCAAATATTGATTCAATAAAATTGCACAAATACATATTTACAATAATAAGTAATTATTTGCACATTAGAAGTACCAATTTGTGAAATTTTAATATATCTATATTTGCAAATAATATAATTTATTTTTTTAAATATCTAAATATTTTTTATCATATGAAGAATTATTCCATTTATGAAATAAAATTAGTCAATTATGGCAAAATGAATTCTATATAATTTTGTTTAACAAAAGACAATATAATATTGAAAAATTAAAATTATTTACACTTTTACCGTTTTATTTACATATTAATTCTCCAAGCTTTGATGACCACAATGTGATAAATAACAATTAGTTTTAACTAGGTCAATTCTAACCAATATATTAATTAGTTCGAAATAAATCTTGTTTTTTATTTTGTTTCGTCAGAATCACTCATGTATAAAGTACATTTTTTATTGTCTTAACAAAATTATCTTCTTAATCTCATATATTTGTTCAATTATAGAATATTTTTTGTATGGTTATTTTAGTTCAGGGATGCCCAATCCGTAGCTCGCGAGTCACATGTGGCTCGCGTAACTGTTTAATGTGGCTCGAATTGCACTCTTCAAAAAAATTGATAAAATATTTTATGTTCCTTGATGGCACATGCACTCACTAAAAAATAAACATTTTTACAATACAAACAATAACGATATGCAGTGTCAGGTTTCACATTAAATAAAATATATTTTTCCTGTAATTGTAATTTATATGTATGTTACCAAATTTTTAATAAATAAAATGTATTTACATTTTTTTTCTTTTTAACATATTACACCATTTTTTTGTTTTTGCTGTACACGTTTGGTTTGGTGCTATATATATATTGTGTTTAGTGCTCTTGTATATATTGTTGTTTTTATCGAGAAAGATCCTTGTAGACGTTTGGTTTGGTGCTGTATATATATTGTGTTTAGTGCTGGAAATAGTGTTTATCGAGATAGATTCATGTACACGTATATATTTTGCTGTATATATCGATGTTTAGTGCTGTAAACAGTTGTTTTTATCCGTGTACACGTATATATTTTGCTGTATATATATATTGATGTTTAGTGCTGTAAATAGTTGTTTTTATCGAGATAGATTCGTGTACACATATATATTTTGCTGTATATATTGATGTTTTCATCGAGAAAGATCCGTGTACACGTTATTTTGGCCACATTAGAAATGGCGGATTGATACCAATGTGAATAGGCCATCCCCCCCCCACCTATCTCCCTACATTGCAGGTTTAGTACCCAAGTACCATGTTTATAAATGTAATATGAAAAATGTAATATATAATTGTGGCTCCCCAAAAGTGCTGTAAATAGTTGTTTTTATCGAGATAGATTCGTGTACACATATATATTTTGCTGTATATATTGATGTTTTCATCGAGAAAGATCCGTGTACACGTTATTTTGGCCACATTAGAAATGGCGGATTGATACCAATGTGAATAGGCCATCCCCCCCCCCCACCTATCTCCCTACATTGCAGGTTTAGTACCCAAGTACTATGTTTATAAATGTAATATGAAAAATGTAATATATAATTGTGGCTCCCCAAATTTTTTTAAATTCTCAACTGGCTCGCGTCAAGTTAAAGGTTGGGCACCACTGTTTTAGTTTAAAACTTAGTCATACTATATAATCAGCTGTCTAGGAATTTAAAAATTTATTTTATTTAAGGGAAGAAATTTTCACACTTACATTGTTTATTTGGTAAATTTTTAGAAGCCATTATACCATGCCATGAACTTTCTTTTGTTTAATGATATATTATAAAAAGGCAAAAAAAACAAAACAAACATCAAGCAGTTGATTTCTTCCACTAGATAACATATTTTATTTTAAAAATATATTTATTGACATAATAAAATTTGTACAGTTGAATATTATAATACACTTTATTAATATTGGCTCAATTCCATTGCTGGTATTGGCTTCTTCTATCAAAGCTGGCTTGGTAATGTGGGTATCCCAGGTCTGGTAGATGCATAGCAGAGCCCTTAACTGCACTAACAGGTTAATGTATGAGTAAGTAGCATTCCAATTTGTTGGTATTATCCACCCCTTTAGAGGTTGGCTATATGTTGCTGATGTATCAGCACTGGTATCCATGTAGTGTGGAATCATTGCCTCTATAGCAGGGTCTGAAATGTTACATTATAGACTTCTTCATTTATGATAGACACTATAATGTTAATATATCAAGTCCAATATTCATGTAATGTGAGTCTGTGGGTCAAACTAGCAGGTTCCATGTATTTGTAAATAAAAATTTAGAGGATAATATCTCATCCTTGTTCTGAAGAACTTTAAGCTTATCGAAAAATATGGCATTAGGCTCTTTTAACACTTTCCCAATCAATCAGTTATAAGTTAAAATCAATAGAGGGCCATTAAATAATAACACAGCATTAAAAAAATAATATCGTATTTAAAAATAGGAAAAGCTATTTAATAAAGTGTGTAAAAATATAATATAGCATAAAAAAGTTACTATTGCTATAGTGAAAATTTTGTAGAAGACGCCAGCAGAATTGATTCTACGATTCCACAGTCCACAATTGGATGTGCCATCACTATCCTATACTAAACAAGACAGATAAACTGTGAAAAGTATCTGTAATTATGAGGTAATATTTTTAAAATAGGTTATACTGTATATTAAAATAATTTTTGAATAATAATGTGTATTTAAATTAAGAAGTTTAAATAAAAATGATTGGGAAATCTAAACATTTTCATTTACATATAAATTTTATTAACTATACGATAAAAAGTCATTGATCTGTTCACTTTTGTGCAATGATAGAATATATGTGTAATACATATCAAGACTTGAGCAATTGTCATAATTGTCTAAGTAAAGAAGTATTTCACTTATATTTAAATGTTTAAAAATGTAATAGAGTCATATATCACATGACTCACTTTTTTATGCTTGTAGAAAATAAACAGAGCTTTGGTAATTGCTCAACAAGCTTTGAGATAAATGCTTAGCAAGAGAAAGCATTTAAAATATCTCTATCTGAACCCCCCCATCTCCTGACCAATGATTTCATGCTTTTAGCACTTCTCAGAGAGGTGCTGGGATAGCTTCAGACACTAGATCTAAAAACACCAACCCAAAGCCAGCATTTATCTGGGAGTTGACTATTCAGTAGAAAATCTGAAGTTTTCAGACACCTAAATGTCTTCAAACCCAGCAATCTAACTCAAATAGCTATATGGGACTGAGATATCTTCAGCCAAACCATATATTAGAAATTTTAGCAATATAACATCCCTTAAGACAAAAAACAAAGACTATAAATAGTCAATTAAAAATAGTCTTATATCACATGACTCCACTTCTTTTTTAAGCTTGTAAAAAATAAACAAAGAGCTTTGCTAATTGCTCATCAAGCTTTGAGATAAATGCTTAGCAAGTGAAAGCATTTAAAATATATCTATCTGAAAACCATGCCCCATCCCCTGACTAATAGTTTCATGCTTTTGGCACTCCTGAGAGAGGCGCTGGGATAGATTCAGACACTAGATCTAAAAACCCCAACCCGAGGCCAGCATATATCTAAGAGTTGACTATTGAGTAGAAAATCTGAAGTTTTCAGACACCTAAATGTCTTCAAACCCAGCTACCTAACTCAAATAGCTATATAGTGCTGAGTGATCTTCAGCCAAACAATATATTAGAAGTCTTAGCAATATAACATAGCTTAAGACTAAAAGCAAAGACTATAAATAGTCAATTAAAAGTAGCAATGTTATATTGCTAAGATTTTGAATATGTAGTTTGTCTGAAGATCTCTCAGCCCATATAGCTATTTGAGTTAAATAGACATTTAGGTATCTGAAAACTTCATATTATCTACTCAATAGTCAACTCTTAGATAAATGGTGGCTTTAGGTTGATGTTTTCATATCTAGTGTCTGAAGCTACCCTAATGCCTCTCTGAAGAGTGCCAAAAGCATGAAACCATTGGTCAGGGGATGGGGGGGGGTGATTTTCAGATAGAGATATTTTAAATGCTTTCTCTTGCTAATTATCTCAAAGCTTGTTGAGCAATTAGCAAAGCTCTTTGTTTATTTTCTACAATCTAAAAAAGAAGTGGAGTCATATGTATAACGATCGAAATGCAAAGTGAAGATCGAATCTAACCACAAACTATGATATCTGCTCTACAAGGCGCCATCTAGGCATTTAAACCTAGAAAAATTTATAGAGTAGGCAGATACGTGCTGTTAAGATTCCACTTTATTTAAATATTCAGATCGTTAGCCCAAGTCACTAGCTCAGTGGAGTAGCAGAGATAATAAAATATAAATTATATATCTTAAATATAAAAGAATAAAAGCCACTGCCAGAAATTAACACATAAAAATATTTATTTACACACATATAAAATAACATTTAAATTTTGAGGAATAAATTCAACATTTTAGATTTTTCTATTAATCTTTAGTTTTACATTTAAGTAAATTACAACCATGAGTTTAATATTTTATTTAGATAGTCGAGTATGAATAGACTACATAGATCTGCATTTGAAAAGAAAATATTCTTCCCCGATTTAACCTTAGGCAACAAATTTCGCAATCAAACCGGCGCCAATCCATCTGATAAATTTATGTATTCAATGTAGCATGAAAATACAACAACACAAAATACTATACTGTCAGGAATGTACATCTAATCAGTAAGTAGAATTAGAGAAGACATTGTCTCTCCACCAACAGGAATGTCACATCTGTTGGCGAGTAGAACAATAAACATAAAACTCCATAGGAATGGACTGCGGTCCTTTTCCATCTTACAAACCCATCCATAGGCAAACAGAAGGTGTGTGGCATATATATATAATCCTGCCCATAGCAGATCTCATACAACACCTACAATTACACAAATATATCTAATCCATTGAACCAATTCAACTATGAAATGAATAACCTAAGATTACCCTCCCTTAATATAACTTTACAAAACTATATAACCATTCACGCCCGACTTAAATTTAACATTTAAATACGTTCGCACAGATTATTTTTATAAATTTGTTTTTAAAATGTTGAGTATAGATCGGCTGCACAGATACCACGGTCAAAAACATCCAAATTAAACACAATCGATCAAAATACAAAATCATCGATAACGTCAATTGCAAAAGGGAATACACAAGGCCCCATGGCATTCATCGTAAGATGCCCACATTAACATCGTTAACCTATATATTCTAATCAAATGTGAAAACTTCAACATAATCAACTGCTAACGAATCTATGCA